>KK904668.1:2021-26928 GCA_000696445.1 Aquilaria agallochum | reverse complement strand
TTGTCGGGTAGCGCCAGCTTCTTCTGGCCATTCTCGTGGCAGGGAGTTCGGCCAGATAGAGGCGATAGCGTTTGACTATCAAAGCTTAAGAAAATTCACATGGATAATAATGCAATTGGCATGTTAACAAAGTTGATTCCCAGGGATAAGCTTGAAGTATGCGGCTTCACGACAGACCGAAATGTGCTTTGTGTAGAAAGCAGTGCTGATATCTCCTCCTAATGGGATTGGAGGGTGAGATTGTTGAGGGTTCAATCCCATATTAATTAATATTTTTTTGGACCTATTTTGAAGAAAAGTCCAAATTGAACTTGAGATCCAATTCCTAGTTGGAATTGTGAAGCCACATAAGTGGCCTTCCAAAACCAATACTTTATTAGTTTTGTGGCAAGGCTATAAGAGCCAAGCAAGCGGCTTTGTTTTGTGTGGTGAAAAAAAATACAAAAACGAGAGAATTGGCAAACTAGTCTTGTCCAATTAAAACAGTGGTGTGTACAAGAAGTTGCGGTTTTTTCTTAGCCAAATTACTTTGGGTAGCAATAATTTTAACTCTTTGTTTGAGTATTGATTTTGTAATTTGGGAGCTTATTCTCTTAGGTTTGTGAGCATCAATTGAGCAGTATTGGTGTCTTTGGATCTCAATGTTGTGGGATTTTTGTAGGAGCTTTAGAGTGTTGAATTTCAGGTTTTTCTCAAATTACTATGATAAGGTTCAAGTTTGGACAATAACTTGAACTGTGGACATTGTACTATTTTTTCTTATAGTGGATTTTGCTACCGGTTTGCCCCATGATTTTTCCCTTTACATTAAATAGTTTTCCACATATATCATGTGTCTCAATTTGTTTCTATTTGGTGCTTTTTTCTGATTGTTTCTGGCTGCTTATGTTTTATTGGCTTGAGCACTTATCAATTTTATCTTGTGGGTTTGGCAATGATTATTTTAATATCCATCCCAACAATCACTATTTACTTATAAAAATGGTTGCCTGTAGAAGTAAAATGAACAGATAGAACAAACTATATTCTAGCCAACACCATTCATATTTTAGCCATGTTTTAGTAGCTGATTGTTTTGGAGAATCCTTTTTAATCTTTGACATGGATTCCGGAGTGGTCATCCACGTTGTGAACTCATATCAATGCAACACTTTCCAACTATTGTCACTCGTGTTGGATTGTATGTTTTTTATGTGAGAAAGGAAAGTTTGTCGAGTTAAACATGTATTCAAGGATTGAATACTATAATTGACTTACTTAATGAAAATTTTTTCACCCACAACTAATGAACTTTAGTGTGTTGGACATGTCTACACTTCATGCCTACTCCGATGTATTACTCTCCAGAAATTATTTGGTATTTAATAAAATCTCCACAATTCATAAGGAGACTGGTCTGGTATCTAACTAACTAATTTGTGGGACATCCAACCTCAAATCCATCAGCTCTTTTATGATAGCTTTAATATTTTGAACATATCAAATTTTGAAGTTCATCAATATTCACTCTGCTCTAGCCTACATGAGGCTATCTCAATCTCAACCCTAAGCCATGCTTTCAACTTTCAAACTAGAGGAGATTCAGAAAGTTGCATTTTACTATATGCTATAATAAGTGATTAACAAGTTTCAATCTGTAGCAATTGCTTTTCCAAGCAAGCATTCCCATTACAAAATCATTTCAAGAATTCTTGAAAATATGCTTCGGCCACATTTCAAACTTTTGGATATTTTCCTACCACAATAAGTTTATAAAAGAAAGAATGATTCATGATAACATCATCCTGGCTCATGAGGCTTTTCATCATATTATCATTATAAAAAAAGGCGAAAGTTGGAGGCTTGGCTTTGAAGGTTGATATGAACAAGGCTATAATAGAGTGGAGTGATACTCTGTAGATGTGGTAAAAATTGCTTTCCTTCTATGCTACTTGGGTGTAATAGGTTATGACATTAATTACCTTTGTCTCGTATAGAATCAATCTTGATTAGTTGAAAGAAGTCTGAGTTTTTAAACTATTAAGAAAATTTAGACAAGGGGACATTTTTAGCCCCTCATGTCTTTATTTTAATTATTGAGGCTTGTTTGACTATGATTGTTGAAGCTAAGAATGCTAGAAAGATTCATGGTCTGAAATGGCTAGATACTGCCTTTTAATTACTCACTATTTGCAGATAATTACATGTTTTCCAAAAATTGCAAGTCTGGATGCTATTGCAACTTGTGTAAGCTGCACTAATTAAATTAATTATTTGCAACTATGCTTGCACTCAATTGTTGGTTGTATTTTCTATTTTCTCTTCTTATAAATCATTGTTTAATTAAACAATGTAGTTAATGGCGGCATAACTATGTGAACTTCTGAATAAGTTTGTTGGTGAAATATAAGTATGATCACAAAAGTGCGCGAATGCAAAGCTTGTGGTTTAAGCTTCATATTGTCTAATTGATGAAATGGTTTTTGTTAGGTATATTCGATGTTGCTGTGTGATAAGTTTATATTTATTATATTTATTTCTCTCATATTTAGTATGTTTTAATATGTTTTGAACCTTAAATATATATTTTGAGTAAGTTTTGTAGCATAGAACATATCTGGACTTAATTGATTGAAAGTGAATTTAATTTTCCATTTTAGAAGTTTTAATTTGGTTGTGCTCTTTCAGGATGTTGACAGATTGGTGATGTTCCGGTGAAAAAATCATATCTTGAGCTACAGAGATCGGAATGAAGTGATTCTTGATTTATTGGAAAGCTAACATCTGGAGCTACAGATCACATTCAGACCATGAAACCCAGTTTGCAAGTTAAGAGGATCAAATTTAGCTTCAAAGTCGTGATTTACGAGTCACCGCCGGTTCAGAAGCAGTTGTGGTATTTTGGGCATATCTTTGGCTGTAGATGTCCGTTTTATGCGATTTAGGTGTCGTTTCGAAGCTAAGAAATATATATACAACTTTGATGCTTTGAGTTTTGAGAAATAATGGCTGAATCAAGGTCGAATATCAGCTTGAAGTTGCTGTCGCTGTTCTGGAGTATTGCTTGGATGACAACTTTGAAATCTTATGGTTATTTTGAATCTTTTTATTTATTTGGGGTACTTTTGTAACAATGTAAAACGTTTAGGGAGTTTTTATGATTTTAGCCATAGGTATTTGGTCATTTTGGGTTTAAAAGCGCTGCCGCCAGACCCTCCTGGCGCTCCATCTTCTCTTTTTCGCTTTTAGTTTTTTTTCAGTTGTTCTTTGTTTCTCTTCCGATCATGGTTGATTAATTTTCTGATTCGGTTCTAGGGACGATTTCCATCGTCAATACCGGTTGTGAGGATTGATTTTTCTTACTTAAACTTTCTTTAATTTCAAGTATTTATTTCTTTTTTGTTCAGATTTATTGCAATTAATTTTCCTGTTCTCGCTTGTTGAATTGGTTCTGCAATTGCAAATTTGCTTGATTTTCTTTCAACCGCTTAGGTGAAGAATTCAATTAGAAGCAAGTGAATTGATTGGAAATCACTTTTATTTCTGGTTAGTTCATACGAAGAAATAAGGCAGGTTAAATTGTTCAAACTTTTGGATTATTGCCTGGAATAAACTTTTTGGTTCATTGATCTTAATGCTAATTTTGAGATAATTAGAAATTGTTTTTCAATATCTGGTTACTCAAAATTAAGAAAATAATCTGAAGCTTTTTCTGGTTAATTTTACTGCTGAATTCTTAGGGTTCTTTTTAGCTTTAAAGAGAGTTTTGTTTATTTACTTGGATTAAAGAAATATTTTCTTTCGATGATCAACTGCGTGATTGGAATGGATAATCAACCCTGAACTGAGCGTTTTTAGTATTGGTTAATCTCGTTTTAATTCTACAGTTAATTTATTTCAGCTTTTAATTTAAGGAACCCCCCCAATCTTTTATTTCAGTTTTCTGATAGGAAGCTTTCAGTAAAAAAATTTCCTTTGGGATTCGACCTGGTTTTCACTGCTAGACTACAAATTTATTTATTCGAAGTTATTAGGGATATCAGAATTATTTTTTGCGGTTTCGACGACCGACCACTGTGATTAAATTTTACCAATTTTATCAATAAGTCACTTCAGCTCGAGGAATTGATTTTGATTATTATTATTATTATTATTATTATTTGCCAAAAAAAGAAAATTTTATTGAAATAACACAAGGGGGTTTGTACAACTTGTGTTGAGTAATTAAATCAGCTAAGATAGATGAGGAACTTATTATCCAATCTAAAGATTTCATCTCCTTCTTACACTGCTTTGTTATGAAATCAACAAATGAGTTAACATTCATAGGTATATATGAACAAATGTATAAGATCCCAACTTCATCCAATCTTTACAAATGTCAGTTAGGATTGGAAGAACATGCTAGCTACCATTGTTGTTCCTAACCCCAGCTATAGATTTAATACTATTAGATTCAATTTCAACTTGCTTAAGTTAACGCAAAATTGCCTTACTAATCCCTTCTCTAATAGCCATATTTTCTACTTCAAGTAAAGACCTAGTAGTTATCCATTTCGCCCTGCTATAATGAGATCACTAGCATCACTCTGCAAAGTTATATCATGACCTACCTGTCTTGTTCTATTTTCCCAAGCCCCATCTACATTTATTTTCACCAAGCCTTTACCTGATTTTAACTAATGCACTATCTATGTTGTTAGTCTCTACCTAAGGCTCTTTATAGAGATAGAAGCCCAAAACTCAGATGCAATAGCTTGAATCCTCTTCATTACACTGGTAGGGTTTAGATTATGGTGTTGGAATATTGCTTCATTACGGGCCAACCAAACAAACTAACAAGTAAAACTGATATGAGAGAGCAAGATCTTCTTATGAACCTAATTTCTTCACCAATTCTGTATAATATCATAGAGCCAAGCATCAAAAGTCTTCATTACTACCTTATCAATCTTACAATCAGAACATCCAAACCAAATTGTACTAGTCCACTCACATAGAAGAAGTGTATGTTCTATAGATTCAACTTTCGAACAGAAAGGGCAAGTTGGGTCACTCAACATATTCCTATTCTTCGTGTTTAATCTTGTGCCGGTCCATTTTGACAGGCTCTCCACATAAAGTGTTGGATTTTAGGAGAACAATTTATTCTCCAAATCACCTTCCAAAGTTTAGGATATAGCTTATAAGAAGAATAAGTTTTTTAAGAACAAGTTTCCTTACAATTCTGAAAACAATATGCAGATTTCACCATAAGCTCCCCCAATTTCACAACAAGCCATATAAGAGAGTCAGATGGCTTACCAGTACTAACAAGAATCTGGCTTATTGCTTGTAAAGCTTATTGTGAGAGGTACTACTACAAAGGCCTTAAATCCTAGTGGCCAAAAGATGTAATAAGTCTACTAACCTTCTTTTGTGTGATTTCTTTTGGTAGCACCCCGCCTGTTTGAGGCTTATAACCAAACAAATCAAGGACCCAAAGATCCTTCCACAGATTTGCACCTCTGGGAAGCTCTTGACCCTTTAACAGCTTCCATAAAAGGATAGTAAGGGAAATAAAGACCTTTTAATATCCTTATGCAAAAATTTTCAAGATTTTTCAAGACTCTCCAAGCTAACTTTGCCAACAGAGCATCAATAAATAGTTCCAGCTCCTTAAACCCCATCTCCTCTTTGGTTTTGTCAAAGCTCCCCAACTTCTCCAATGGACCTTATTACTCTTTTCTATTGAACCCCACCAAAAATTATCTATTAGCGAGTTCATCTGATTGCACCACTACCCAAGAAACTTAAAGCAAATATGTAGGAATGACAAAAACAATGCCTTTAATCAGCACTTCTTTCCTTACATGAGATATAAGCTGGCACTTCCAACTTTTGAGTTTTTTAGTCACTTTGTGACTCAAAAAACTCAGAGCCTCAGTTTTGGATCTACCCCTAAGGATGGCAAAATCTAACCTAACCTAGTGACCTAGCTGACCCAGCTGAACCTAAGCCAACCTGACCTGATTTGAGAAAAAAAAGTCAATGACTTGAATCCAATTGTACTCAACCCGACCTGAACCCGAACCCGATTAAAGGAAAACCCAAACCCAAATGACCCAAACATGAAATACCTGAACCCAAAATGACCCGTGTCTAAATTGACCCAACCTGAAATAATCCAAACCCGAGACTGACATAACCCAAACCCTAGATGACCCGATGACTAAACTTTACAAGACCTCAGTTTTAAACTTCACCCTAAACCTTAACTTTCCTCTCTCATTATCTTCTATATTTAGTAAGTCATAAATATGGATGTTTTCATGTTTAATAACTTTTTTTTTTTAGACTTTCTTATTCAATATATCCCATATTCAATAATAGTGACTTTCATAATTAGTAATTTTCATTTTTTATATTTCTATATTTAGTAGTTCCATTTTTTTTTCAGACATTTATGTTGAGTAATTTTCATATTTTGAGAGAAGATTTTCATATTTAATTACTTATTTTTTTTTAGTACTTCTACATATTGCAAGTATGATATTTGGGGAAGAAACTTCTATATTTTGTTAGTCCCCTATTTAGATGTTTCCAAAAGAAGTAATCTTTATATTTAGTAAGTTTAATGATTTTAATAGGCTATTGTTAAAATTACAATAGTTATCCCTAAACTTTTAAGTATAGTGCAATAAGGTACCTAAACTTTAAAAAGTTTCATTTCAGTCACTCCTCATAATTACAACATGGGTCCCTAAACTTTTAAAACCTTTGCACTTTCACCCAAAATTTTCAAATTTTACAATTTAGTCACTCTTGATTTGCATTTCATAGTAATTTCAACGAAAATTGATCAAAACATAAGTGTACAAATTTGTCGTAATATATGTCTGGGTGATAGCTGGGTGAGGATTTGAATGACCTGTACAGTGATAGTTAAAGAGTATGGATTTAAAAAAATAATTAAATATTACTAACAATGTTAAATTACCTAAATATGTACTAAACTATAATGAACAAGATTTTTATGAATATTTTAGTTAAATATACTAAAAAAATTAATTTAAATTAAATCATACAAAAAATTGAATTCTTTGACTTAAATTTAAAAAAAAATTAAAAAAATTGAATTGATTAAATCATTTTGACTTACACATTAGTAACCTGAGCGAACACAAAGGTTGACCTAAATTTGACTGAAACTTGACCTGAAGTTATCCGAGACTGAAAATGACCCGACTTGTAGTAAACCCGAACCCAAATAAACCTGGCCCAACCCAAACCCGTAATTAACTTAACTTGTAATCAACCCGAACCTAAATTATGACCTAACCTGGATTCGAATTCATGCTAACCCAACTAGACATAAACCTGAATGACCTGTCCCAAATCTAACCCGACCACCCAATTGCCATCCCCATCTACCTTAAATAGTGGGAAGCCTGAGATACTTACCAGGATTATTATTCTCTAGAATCCATAGAATAACACTAATATAATCCTGGACATCCTAAGTAGCATTTGGACTAAAAAGCATGCTTTGAAGCAAAACAAAACTCAACCAAAATAGCTTTGGTGATGGAATTGAGAATAAGGATGTTGGTGGGCTTGCCATTGTAGATGTTGCTGCAAAGGTAATGATATCATAGAGTTCAAATATTTGGATATCATTTCAGCATATTATGTTGGAAACCAAGTAGTTTCTGGTCATAGAACTAAAGTTTGATTTAGCAATTGAAAGGTTCACTTTGTAAGAAGTGCTCAATATGGTCAAAGTGCTAACATTTATCTAAAATCTAATCTTATGCTTTACTTTTAGTCTTTGGCATGATCATAGTGTTAAATACCGCGGTATACTACGTGGTATACCATTTACCATGAGTACGTAGTATGCGGTAAAAATGTTTTCGCATTTTATCATTTTACTGTGTGATATTTCACATACTATTTACTTTTTGTATACATTTTATCAAAAAACCACGGAACACTGCAAATACCGCGTGGTATGTACTGTAGCATGTTATTTTTCATAGCTATTTTTTTTATTTTACATCAAAATATCATAAATATATAAAACATTAAAACATAAATAATATACATATCATAAAATAAATATTTACTTTTATTTTTTTTGTTACTTTTCTTAGTTAATATAAAAATTTAATAGATAGTAGCAACTTGAAAGTTCATCATCATCGGCCGCAATCTTTTTCAATAATTTATTCCGTAACAATCATCACATTTTTCAGCTACAACATGATGTTGAATAATATTCCCTAATTAAATTTCTGGTGCATGCTACCCAAACTGAATATTACTTTCATTTTCAGAATTTTTTGACTTAAAACCAAAATTTCATAATATGGGATGAATATATTGCTTTTGTAGAACAAGCTAGAAAAGAAATGTTATACTTTGAGCCACCTAAAAACTTAATGTAGTGTTAGAAAATATATTTTTATTATTAAAGTATTATTTTTTTTTCTTATATCAATAAATTAGTTTTTTAGTATTATTTATTTTGCTCTACATATAACATTTTTTTATTTTTTTGTATTAAAAAAAATCTTCCATCATATATATTTTATTTATATTTGAAAAATTATGATGAAAAAAATTAGAATACATATAAAATGTGTAAAAATAAATTATTGAATAAATTATGTCATCTTAAAATAATATTCTAGCATTTATTTTTTTTACGAAAATGGTAACCGCATACAATGCGGTATACCATGCGGTTTACCTTAAAAATTTAGAGTGCGGCATACTTAACATCAATGGTATTCAACACCTTGTGCGTAACCAAAACTATAAGTGAAGTATTCTCCAGAAGAGTTGACCGATCGAATTTACATGGGATATTGGAAGGATGTTGGCTTTTGTTCTTCTAGGATCTTGGAAAATCGGAGAGTTCAGAAGCCCAAGAGACGGTGAAACTCGAATTTATATGAAACAACAAAGGCTGGTCATTTTGTTCAGTTTTTTCCCTCCACATCGACAGGCATAGTTCCATCACTTTGCCTCAATTGTGACTCTAGTCTGATGTAAAATTTCACTTATGGAATTATATTTGGTAAACTTGAAGAAAGTTAATGAGCCTACTTGTTGAATCTTGGTATACTTTGAGAAACTGGGTATACTTGCTAGAATTATATAATCAGCAATATATATTTCGTTTTGTTGAATCTGTTTTTTACATCTTCATGTGGTTTTATTTATCTTTTTTTATGTTTTCCAAATAATCAGATGCTCAGTTTATTGTCTTAGAAAAGTATGTATCATGATAATAGTTGAATAATTCTTTCTTACTAATTGATTGGGCACAAAATTGTGTCTATGGGTCCTTAATTTATAGAACCATTATTGCAAAACAGCAAATTTGACACTATGTTTATGAGGGAGAATAATTTTGTCATTTTTCGCAGGTAAATTTACTATTAATATTTTTGTCATAGGCAATTTGGCAACATGCAGCTAAATGATAGGAATATTCTATTTGTTCAAAGAATGTTCTATGGTATAGCTCTTAAATTGGTTCCTGAAGGTTTTTTCCTTAACCCCAACTACCTAAATCTTTCGCAATACCCAAATGAGCTTAAGCATTGTATTTAACTATACACTTTCATTACAGAGCCTTCTTGTTTTCATCTTCTTCATTGTTGTCGAGTAACTTTATTACTACTATCATCAATTTTTTATTCTAAAACTGCAATGTCTCTAGATTTAATCCCATTTACATCAATCAAACCCTATATCATCAAGTTTATTTTAAGTAGTGTTGTCAGGATATGTGGAAGAGTGGAGTAATGTTGGTGGCAAAAAAAGTGGAGGGTGGCAAAGGGTATAAGAGGTTGTTGGGAGCAAAAACGAGCATGAAAATGATAAACGACTACTGAATAATTTGAATTTATTAACTCTTATGAATTATTTAACATTAACTTTTTAAATTTATAATTTGGACTATTCAATAATTGTTTTCCCATAAATTCAAACTAGGCCATAATTTGCTAATAGTTAATGAAGGATTTAAATTATCAATTTCTCTTTTCTATAAATTGAGCTTCTATGATTGCTTATGGCTAAAACTAATATGTAATGAATTATGAAGGTTTTGGACCAATTTACAATAATAAAGGTTGAGGATTCTATTTGCAAGGAAATTACAGGCTTGAGATTATTGGCGCTATTACTCATTTAAGAGAACAAGGCTTGAAACCTGGCTTAATCACATTCTTGCCCCCTAAAATTTTATTTGTATATCATTTTGGACCCTAACCTTTATTTCTTAAATGGAAAATCTTTAATCTCATTTAAGTATTCTATTTTAGACATTCTGTTAACTTGACGCTTTAAGTTGGATGGAAAAAAATGAAAAACTAGTTTTGGCCCCCTAAAAACTTTCTATTTGTCTTAAAAATCTTGAAATATTTTCATCTAACAATCTAACCAACTCTTCCTATCACGCCTGCCCCGTCTCCCTCCATCATTATAGCCCTCCTCCACTGCTCTGCAGCTGCCAACTGCACCCTCTACCTCATATCCACCTCCAAGTGCACCCTTATCCACTTTGCCAAATAACAAAAGACATCCCTCTTAGTCATTTTTCTCCTTTAATTTGCATTTTTGCTACCTTGAGACAAATCTCTTTCTCATTTTACTTTTATGTTATTATGTTGGTGAATTGAAATGGGAATTTTTTTTTTTATCTTTTTTGTCCTTTCTTGGGAAACAAGCTTCTTTATTTTGAGAAATAAAGAGTGACGATTTCTGTTATGTACAAAATTTTTGCCCAAACTCAAAACATTTTCCCATTTCCTACAAATTCAGAAGTGTGGTTTTACATTTCCATGGGAAAATCTTAATCATTAACTGGATTCACCAATGAAAGGTAGAAGGCACACCTTCTTTTCTCGTTTGTTTTCTCTTGTAGACTCAACAATTTATATTTATTTTCTTAATGATGAAGTAGAAAAGCTTTATAATTAACTCATTCTCCCTAAATTGAAGATGAAGAGGTGGCATGGGGAGGGGCCATGGTAGAGGTTGGCAATGACGGAGGAGGGAGGGAGATGAGGCAAGAAGGTTAGCAAGAGGTGGTTGAATTGTTAGATAAAAAAGTTTTAAGGTTTCTAAGATAAAGAAAAAGTTTTTAAGAGTTAAAACCAGTTTTTACTTTTTTCCTATCCAACGTAACATTTCAAGTTAATGAAATGTAGAAAACGGAATACTTACATAAGGTCAAGGACCATCTATGCAAGAAATCAAGATTAGAGTCTAAATGATACAATAATAAAAAGTTAGAGGCCATTGATGCAATTAACCCCGGCCCTTTTCCATCTATGTAAGTACCATAGGAGACGGTCAAAAACCTAATTGAATAAAAGTTAGACAGCAGCATGGCTGTATTCGGGTACATAGATCTACCTTTTTTTTATAACAAGCTTTATTTTTATTACTATTTTTTATTTACTTTTTTTATTGTTCTTGATTAAAAGCACTAATTTGTCTATGGTAATTTTTATTTCTTGATTTCGTTAAACAAGTATCTGATCAAAAGGCAATCAAAGAACTGATAAATTCGAACAAAGTTATGTTCTCGTTTTTTTTTTTTAAATTTTTGAGACAGAGTACATTGAATCATACAAGGCATGGGATGATGATTTGCAGGCCCTTTACCGTAAGTGGCAGATCTTCTGGAGCTGGAAAAGTGATTAATCAGGCAAGGGACAGTGGCGTTGACCCCTCGAAGACATCCGACGTACTTCAACAAGATGCTTAATTAATTAGGTTTATGTTATTATCTGTGCTTTAACAATACGCTTAATTAATTACTGGTTTGGTCTCAGTGGTCGAATAAGATGTCGCAACTGATCGAGAATACCGACTTGGGATATCAAGAACTTAAGAAGGTGGTCGATTTCCTGGGCAAGTTTTGTGCAGAATTCAGAAAAGAAACTCCCCCTGACATATACATCAAGCCGGGCGACGACGGGCCTTGCCTGCCTGCACACAAGACCATGCTGGTAATTGAAGTACTAGTAGGCATATGTTTTCTGTTGTCTGTCGTTTATCACCTACTTAACCCCTTTTAGTATTAGTGTTAGCAATTAGTGTTAAAGTTTTGAAAAAACTATCTAAAGTAGCTTTTAAGTTTTAGTTTCGACGGTTTCACCTCTATCATTAATAAGTTATGTAAAACTTTAACATTAATCACAAAAACTGTAGGCCTATATGCCTGAATCGTTTTGTTCACTGTAGTTACGTGTATCTTATTGTAGACAGCAAGATCAGAAGTGTTAAAGAAGGTCCTAGACCTTGATGAGTTTAAGCCTGCAGCAAGTGGCGCCATTGCAATGTCCGAATTAACCAGTGAAGAGCTCCAGTGTCTCCTTGAATTCCTTTATACCGGTAGCCTGCCTGTGGACAGCTTAGAGAAGTATGCCTATCCGTTGTTGACTGCGGCCGATAAATACGAGGTTCCTTACCTGATGGACATTTGCGAGGGTTACATTGCACGTTCACTTAATCTAGAGAACGTCCTCCAGGCACTGGAGTTTGCAGAAATACATAAAAGAAGCGTGCTGAAGAACGAGTGCGAGATGTATATTGTGGTCAATATGGACGTTCTAATTTACTCTGCTAAGTACCAGGAATGGGCAAGCAAGAACCCTGATCTGGCCTTGGACGTGACCAGGGCGTTATATGCTCTATTAAATCCAGAAGGTGCAAAGCGAGCAAGGTTGAATCAGGGATCTTATGATGAAGCTGAACGAGAGATCAACTCCGGAAGCTGCAAAGCTAACGACGTTTAATTTTCTTTTTTTTCTTTTTTCCTCTTAAGGCAATCCGGCACACAAAATTGAATGCCCAAAATGGCATTTGTTTGATAGATTTATCGTTGGGATTGTTGGCTGCAAAAAGGTTTGTGGGTTCTCAACAATGTCCGAGGGATCTGAAAACATTTTCAGAATCATTAATCAAGCTATTTTATAAAAAATTTCACATTTATTTGAAACCATAAGCTTGATAAATGGAAGTGGCTGCAACTATTTAAATTAGCTTTTGTTCTATATATCAAACATGAGTTGCTAGGTTCAGATGCAAGAATATTACTTTTCCAACAGCCTAACACCCGTTTTTTTTTTTTGTTTTTGTTTTTGTGGGCACTACTCCTGTATAATTCACTTAATATAAAAAGAAAAAAAATTCAACCAAAATTGAATGGTAATAGCCACGCCTCTCTCCAGCTTGTTCCACGAAGGAAATGTCTCCATGAAAGGCTTTTTTCGCCAATTGATAACATATTCTCCAACTTTATAGTGCAAGAAAAGAAAAACAAAAGAAATAATGATCAAACACTATTTCAGAAAAAAAATAATAATAATCAAACACGAAGCGGTGAAAGTCCAAATAGCATAGTGCCCATGGAAAACAAAATTCTCAACAAAATGGTGAAATAAAGACCAGTCAGCACAACCCAAAGAATTAAAGGAAGAGTTGGACGGATCCAGGATATGAATAAAGGGGTCTGTATATACAACTATTAGAACCTAACATTAAATAATGAAACTTATAATTTGCATATACTATAATAAAATGATGAGACAATGCATTTTAGAAGAAAAATATGGAAAATACTTTGATTTAGCATTTTTTATGCCCTTGGTCAAATGGCTTTAATGAGAGTTAGAAAGTTATATATATGAAATATGAATAAGATAAGCAAAATGTTCATGTTGTATAGAACGTAAAACATAAAAGTCCCCTTTTAGCACTTGAACTTCTATATTTCTTCCGACTTGGCTTATTGGCTTTATCTTGTGACCAACAAGCTATATGAATTTTCCATAAATTTGAACAAAAACAAGTTGCAAAAAGAGTTCAACATGCCTAGGTAGGAAAATGTAAGAAAGTTCAAGGGTCAGTATAGAACTTCTGCCATGCAACTAATTGTCAATGGAGAGAAGGGACTAATCCATTTTTTTTTTATCTTTATTCTTGTAAAAGGGGCACATTACTTTGTTCCAATAGATACTATGAAAATTGTGGGGGTCCATTAAAAAATTAAAAGGGTCCAATTACTAAACTATACGTTTTTTGTGACAACTCTCCTAGTTAATGCCTTGTTTTGACTTAGTAAGTATGTTTAATTAAAGTTTTTTTATTTAAATGCCTTAAATTAGTTTCCTACTAAGCAAGAAAAACAAGTCAAGTAAGGTTGTATTGAGTTTCTAAGTGTAAAATGGCACCAAAGGGTAAAAGGGGTAAAATGGTAATTTTGACCCAATTGAGTGGTATGGCTGTAATTTCATTGAAATTAAAGTCATGGAAGTATTTTTCACCAAATAAGTTAAGACCATAAGTTACTCTAATCATTGGAACAAAAAATGAAAGTTAGGGGACTAAAATGCACTAACTAAGGAATTGGGGCTTTGGTGCGACTTGTGGTATAACAATGAAACATTAGGGCCAAGGAAATAATTCTTCCCTTTTGGTACCTAAAGTCAGCCTGGTTGGTGGGGAGGTAAAGAAAAAATTTTAACTGTGGCACGTGGAAGAAATTTTGGCAAAGCTTTAGTGGGACTCGGTGATGATCTTTTGGAACAAAACAAAATAACTCTTCATTATCTCCTTCCCAAGCCATTTTCGTTCTTCCCTTTCCTCCATAGCTCATTTTCACCATTTCTTCAAAATCCCATAAAATTCATGTAAAATTGAAGGTCCCAAAGCATATATATCAAGGCTCTTTTTTGTGGTTTGGGTGCATTTACCTTGCCTTTTGCAAGTTTTGGCTTCAAACCCTAAGGTGAGTCTAGCCATGGGTTTAACTTGGTCCTAAGCTTGAAATATGGTTAGTGATGGTCTTAATTTAGTGCTTGTGGTGCCCATTTTTCTTGGATTTAGGCTTGGAAAGGCTTTATGTGGCTTGTTTGCTTTAATCTTGCTTTGCTTGAAATTTCAGGTAAGGGGTTAAGTTAATCTAAGTTAAATTGATGCTTTTTATGTTTATTTCATGAATGGGAAGTGAAATTGGAAGTGCCAAAGAAATGGAATTACTTATAAAGTATGTGGAATGGAGGAAAGGGCATGGTAGGCACAAAATTTTGGCACCTCCAAGGGTGATGCAATCGCACCCCTATGGCTGATGTGACTGCATCAATTCCATTAAAGTGGCTAAAACCGAGATGCTATCGCACCTCATATTGGGGTGCGACCGCACCATGCCTTATTTTACCCAAAGTTCATCCTACGTGGCCTTTATGCATTATTAAGGGCTTCCTTCCACTTCCAACATTATGGCAAGCATTAAATATATTGCAAGGTCACTTTTAAAATAATTATAAGAATCAATTAAGTAGGATAATTAAGTGTGTGGTTTAAGAGGCCTAAGTTTGTTGGATAATTAAGGGTACCTTAAGGAAGAATTAAGGTATCAAGTGGAGGCTAAGTAGGGGTTCGATTTCTCTAACGACCTAAATGTTGGGTCGTGGACCCTAGGCCATTAGAGTAGAACCTAAAGGAGTCCCAACCAAGATATGAAGCTTGATAAGTGGGTCCACTAAGGGAGCCTGAGTCAAGTCCAAAGAACTTGGCAAAGTCTAGCCACTAAGTCAATTACCCCGCACAATAAGGAAAGGAAAGACAGGTAAGTGACGGAAGTAGGTGACGACTTACTCTAGAATCTGTAAACAGGACTTAAGGGAGGTAAAGGATTTGGGATATGTGGGCCAGTGTCTCAAGTACCTCCGATGTTTGAGCTCACGGCAAGTCCCAAGCGTTGTATGTTGCATATCATTCACTCATGCATCGCATTTATTATTATTTTTTTATTTGTGGTTCATTGTTTGATGCTTGGTTGTTTGTTTGCTATATGTACATGGTTGCTTGAGTTTCTTTGTAGCTACCGAGGGATCCCTTATTGAGTACGATAATGTACTCACTCCCTTAAGCTTATTTGTGTAGGTACTAACCTTGGGCCCAACAACTAGGTGGATAGTTATGGGCTAAATTTCTCTATTTTGTAGCTTATTTTACTTGAAACCTTGTGTTTCTAAGTTACTTATAAGCTAACTTTGTACTAACTAAGTGTTTGTGCCTTTACAGTCTAGAGGCTAAGAGTTGTACAAGGACAAGTGAGGGCTTTGCACTTGGAGCTTGATAGCTTAAAGTTGGGAGCTTAAGTAAATAATCTTAGTAGTATTTTGCCTTGTATATATGGTACCTTTTGTATTAAGACATTATCTCTATTAAGATGTATTGTGGTGTAAAACCATTAAGTTACTTTTGAGTGCATGCTAGAACTTATATGTGTGCACAAAACTATTATTTGAAGTTTAAGTAACTAGTGTTTTATTGTCTTGGCACGTTTGAAATATGTTTTAATTGAACTGCTCAAGCAACATTTTCTCTACTTATTTTATTTATTTGAGTGGCATTGCCAGGACAAACGCATGCATATTTTCTTACAAGGTAGGCTAAGTAACTAGTTGCACGTAAATTGTGTTAATTTACCGACAAGTAATAGTTAGCGAATAGCAAATAAATGAGATCACAATCCCTAAGAGCCTACATGTTAAGTAATTCAACGCACTAGGACCTCGCTTCGTGACATCTTTTGTTAACATTTTTTTTAGAAAAAGAAGGGGTCCATGGACCCACATAAATTACATTTCCACCTGCCATTGAGAGTTGCAACCTATATCTTGGCATCTATAATATTATTCATAATTATTTGAAGAGATTAGATGTTTTTATTTGTAATGGCTTGTTGAATTGGTAGGTTGTTTCATTTTTTATTCTAATTTTTAGACTTTTGTATATTTTAGGGTTAAAGTTGTAAAAAAATATAGTCAAAATGTCAAATTTTGTTTATTTGGCATCTATAATATTCTCTATAATTGTTTGAAGGAATTTGGGTACTTTAATTTGGGTGGGCATGTTGAATTGGTAGTGTTTCTTTATTTTTCATTTTATTTTTAATTTTTTTGCTATTTTAGAGTTTTTTTTTTTACTATTTGAGGAGTTGTGTGTCTTGACTTTATGTTCGAGGGGTTTTTGTGTCCATTTTGCTCGAGTTCAAAGGCTAATTTTAGATTTTGGCCTCAAATTTCCATCAACACTAATGAAGATTACAGACTAGGGGGAGTTTTGCTGCAAGATGTTGCTTTAATCTTATTTTTACAACGTTCAATAGTTCAATGTAGTACATATATGAAATAGGTATAGTTTAAGGCTAGATCATGCTATTTAGCCTTTGAGAAAATATAATACTTCAAACAACAAACAATAATAATAGAGGGATGGTCATCATTTTGCCATTGTTTTTGAAACAGGTATTCATTCTTTTCCATAATAAAAACTCTTCTCTTGATGGCCTTGGCACCTCTTAATAAATTATTTTACTATAGCTCATTCTTATGGGCACTTAATGATTCAAGGCCATCATTCAGCAGCTCAACGTATGGGATTCAATAGGTAGTTATGGCTATCTTAGCTTCAACAATTTTACCTCAATTTCTTCCTTTGTGACCTTTTTGTGTAAAAGTCTTTCTTAGTCATCACTTGAACACACTTAGACTCTCAGACTACTTAGGTACCTTCTTACCCTTTAGGACAATAAACAATCCCATATGATTCCTACGTTTAGCAAGTTCACTTATTTTTCCAATGAAACTTATTTTTCAATTGCCTTGAATCCCGTTAGTGAGGATATTACCTTAACTCATACTTAGCTCCATCTTGATATTTTTTATATTTAAGATCTTAACTCGGCATTTACACCCATCTAAACCTTTGCCAATTCTTTATACTTTATTTGGGGCCCTTCGATAGTAAATTACAGTTTGGACCTTGGGGTCTTCTTTCTTATGAACCTTTAAGTTAACTAAGGTCTGCACTTTTAGCTTTTTTCTTTTAGGCTTTCATAGCTCTTTCGAATTGACAATTAACTCCACAATCTAAAATAGTTGAACTACCAAACATTCAAAGACACTGCTCAAATCACTTTCACTCTCCATCTGTAGCCTTGGGTTAGCACAGACCGTAACAAAATACTAGGCATAAACTTATTACTTGGAGTTCATCTTACCACCATAGGTGTTTTGAACAGCTATTAAGTCCCAATTTTGAAGCCCTTTAGGATGTCCCATTTTTAACTCATTTGGATTGTCCTTAAAGCGTCACCACTATTGGTGCCTTCATGGTTCCCATTTACACTCACATGCTAGGTTATAATTTCTTAGGAATCTACATATTACCCTTTGGTCTTTAGGGTTTAGGTTAGCTCTTAAACCTCGACCGACTTACCAAGACTAACCGACTTTCTTCCTTAAGGAACCTCAAATTCAAAACTACTTTATGGTCCTGGGACCTATGGGTTATGGCTTTAAATCCTTCTTTAATCAATTTCTCACAATTATTGCAAGTCCTCAGGTTCTCATTTACCTTTTCTTTAGTCGCAACTCTGAGGCGCTCCAAGATCACCCTTTCCTTTATAAGCCCTCTTACCCCTAGCTACGGTGCTTAGAGAATTCAATCGCATCTCACCTGGTAACCCCGTATGAACTTGTGTGCAACACTTTCTGGAATTGGACCGGTCATAATCATCTTTGTGTTGTCCTTCTTGAACCTGTCCTTATAGTGCATAAAGCACTTTTCACACTATAGGAGCAAGTTCAATTAAGTTAAGGCTCAACTTATGGCATTACTTACCAATCTTCGTATGCAGGTTACCTTTAGCCTCATAATTACTTATGACCAACACAGTTAACTTAGCTCTCATGCCCTTAACTGACCATCTTCCTAACCATCATTACACCGTTCATTAAAATTACAACCACAAATCACTGTACACATGCTACATTTAAGCTCCTTGGTAAAGCCTTTTGCCAACCTAAGGTCCAACCAAAACTTACCTTTTTTGGGCACTTATGGGTTCATGTACCCATACTTCTTTCGTTATCCTAATTTTCTAGGCAGGCTAGTCACAACCATAGACATAGCAGTTAAACAACAACAAGTACTTACCACTATACTGTAAACTTAAAGGCACCTAGTTTTGTCATCGGCTCCCTAATAAATCAACTAGTCCGAGTATGTCTTCTTGGTTTCCTTTCAGTACTGGTGGTACTTCCTTGGTGACTGAGGAATTCTTGAGCTTGCCTTGCTTAGGCCATGGCCTGAGGTATATTCTTGCCCTTGGTCATTTACTTTCCTCATTTCCTTGCACTAGGCACATAGTTACAACCATTCAAAGAGTTATGTCCTGCTAAAATAAGGCCACAACCATCTCCTAAAGAGTCATAATGCTTCTGCCTTGATTCACAACCCTTCTAAGGGTTGTGTTACTTTGCCATGGGGTAAAAGTTGCCTTTTTTTATCCATTTCCACACATAGGATCCATATGGCATCATTGTATTTTTTTTTTTAAGATTACATGTCACCCTAACCACTCAGCTCCTCTAGCTAGTGTTAGAAAATGCACTTTGAGTTGGCGTGATAATGTCAACAAATGGTGTGACCACATCACTGCAATAAGCAACAAGAAACGTGTTGCTGTAATATAGTGCAACCACACCAACTTATAGTGTAACAACATCAAATATGGTGTGACCACACCAACTAGTTGTGTGACAACATTGAGTTCAATTTGTGCTGCTGTAATGTGGTGCAACCACACCAACTTTTGGTATGACAGCATAGAATACAATGTGACCACACCAAATTAGTATGTCTTAGAGCATCTATGAAATTTAACAATCACTCTTACTAACTAAATTCCAACATTTACTGTCAAACTAACACATATGTTTTATTTTAGGTACAATATGAGAAAAATTGATGCTTGGAAATAGGTGGTGCAAAAATTTAAAACAAAGTTAATTAATTAAAATTCATTATTGTTGCCTATAGAGAAATGTTGACTCTTATCAAATTTGTACTCTCAAGTTTTTTTTTATTCTTCTTTTTTATTTATTTAGCCCAATAAATAGTGATTAAAACACTTGATATTGTGAAGAAAAACTTTTTCTAAAGGGAATGGGGAAGGTAGAAAGATAACATAGGTAGCACGGAGTAAGGGGATTAGTTCTAGAGAGGAGGTTGGGTTGTGTGGGGGCTTAAAAGGTAAAAACTTATCTTTACCTGGGAAGTGGTGGTCGAGATTTAACAAGGAGGAAGGTTCACTATGGAAGAAGTTTATAACTAGCATGTATGGTGAGGAAGAGGGCGTTGAACAAAGATATAAAGGGCAAAATATGCTGTTTGATGTGGGGGGAATAGTTACTACAAGCTTTTATATAGAGAAAATTGGGGTAGAATTTATTAATGCTTATAGATGTAAGATAAGAAAGTGTTCCAAATTAAGTGTGTGATAAGGGGTTAGGGACACAGTGGTCATGGTATTGGAGGATGGATCTTAGAGGGAAGGAATTACGAGAGCCAAATGATTTAATGCAAATTTATGGCGAAGTTTGTGTAGTTAGAAAAGAAAAAGAAGATGCATGCTACTGGAGCACTTGTAATGATGGAGATTAATTTGTCAAGCATATTAGTGGCCTGATCGATAAATTTATGTTAGAAGTGATGAACTCGAAGTGAAACGATTGTGGGACTTATTTAGTGCCACTACAAGTTAATGTTTATATTTCTCAAGCGCTTTAGAATGTGTTACCAACAAGAGCAAACATTTTAATAAATGGTATTCAATTGCCTGGAGAAGTGGCCCAACATGTAAAAGTAATGTTGAGGAGATTAAGTATGTGATGGTGAGATGTAAGGCAGTCAAAAACATTTAGGAGTTGGCGTTCAGCAGGTGGCAAATGAATGTCGGCCTTAAAGTTGATTTTCAGAGTATTCTAAGAATGAGATCAAGATTTGATCTTCGAAATGAGCAATCAAGTATGTAGGGGGCAATAATGGTTGTGGCAACTTGCGCAGTATGGAAAAACTATATCATCTTGTGTTTAATGAATGGAATTTTGACACTGGAAGGATTATTTATGACATCCAAGTCTTATCATTTCTTTGAAATGTTAATAGACATAATGTTACGAGAGAGTATTCCTTCTATATCTTTCTTTTTCATAGCACACTTGTGAGGAATCATCCTAATAAATACCTAATTAATTTTTTAAATAGGCTAAATTAGTTTGTTGCCTAATCTAAACTCTTAACTTGGCCAGAATCATTCTTCATTTCCAGGACCTTTTGCTGTGATTTACTCCCTCCGTCCCAAAAAGTTTTGCTCCATTTATTTTTGACAATTAATCTATAATTTTTTATTTTCAACATTCTAATATATAAATAAAAAATCTTTGTATATGAATGAAAATTCAAGATATATAGTTTCTAAATATATATTTTTTATTTTTTTTCTAACAAACAATAATATAAATAAAATTGAGTCAAAATACAACAAAAAGTTAAATGTATCAAAATTTATGGGACGGAGGAAGTACTATATAAATCTTAGCCACTTGCCTAGCATTTAGGATTTACTTAAGAGTTAAGAAAAATACTTACTTAGTTCCAATAAAACACTTAAATTTGTTAAACTAAGATAGCAGTTTGGTGGGATTTGAAGAAAACATGAATAAAATATACGTGGTCATGTAAAAAAATATTTTAATGCTCATGCATGCACAAATAATATATCCTCCGGTTGGTGGGATTGAACCTCTATAAATCCCGGTGCATTCTTTTCTTTATCCTCCTTTATTTATTTGTTTTATTGGTGCTTATGATTACTTGATTTATTCTTGATCTTTGGTTGAGTGAATTTAGTTATAAAATTTAATTTTGCTAAAGTTTTTAAAACAACCAATTCACCCCCTCTTGGTTGCACTTGGGCCAACACTATTGATCAAGTATGCTGATTGAAGTACTCCCTTTCCCCACAGTAATTTTGGTGCCCTCACAGTGAAGAGCAATGACCTCTTCACCTCTAGGAGGTGTGGATTCTTTCATTTAGCTATTCCATTTTGGGATGGTGTACCTATACATGTCTAGTGAACTCTCCTATGCTCCCTCAAGTAGTCTGGAAATTGCTTATTTTTATTCTGCACCATTATCTGAATGAAGGATTTTGATATCTGAACCAACTTGCATTCCAATTGTTTTATGAAATTCTTTGAAGCAACTAAATACCTCATCTTTACTATGCAACAGATATATCCAAGTACACCTACTAAAGCAATCAATAAACATCACAAAGTAATGATACCTTTCATGTGAAGCAACATTGCTTGGTCCCAGGCATCTAAATGAACAACTTCAAATGGTGCCTTACTGGTATAGTCTATACCTGGATAGTTAGTGCAAGAGTGCTTAGAATACTCACACTCATCACACACTAACTTCTTCTCATTAAAATTGTTGAACAAAAAATGGAAAGACCTAGCTAACACTTGGAATATGACATGACCCAACTGTCTCGACATTCAATGCTTTTAGTCCACATTCTGATCAAACTCCTATGTTTCTATCCAAATAATGAAGACCATTGTGCATCCTACTAGTTCTAATCATTGCTCTTGTTTTCAACTCCTCAATAATTTGGCCAAAAAATAACTTGACAGTTAGGTTTTTAGTAAGAGAATTAATGAACAATAAATTGGTTTGAAAAGTAAGTACGTGAAGAACATTATACAGTCTTGGGCTCAATGTGCATGAATCGGTCCCTCTCCCCTTTATTGGAGTAAATAAAGCATTAGCAATGCACACTAACCCTTGATCAAGACAAAGTTGATATGAAACATACTGACTCGAGTCTTTGGTCATATGACTAGAAGAACTACTATCAATGTACCAAAAATTTTGAGTTTCACCATTTTATTGAGTAAAGAATGAGGATTCGGGTTCCTTGGCTGAACCAGTGGAGGAAGCATTGCCTAAACTTTATTTGTCATTGGCCAACAACTGCGTGAGAGCCTTTGCATCATCTATTGTCAAGGCTCCTATCTCGGTTGATCCACTCTCTTCCGTTTGTCTCGAGAGGTTTGCCTGGTTATACCCTCTATCTCTTCCCTCGGTTGCTTCCACGTGAAGCAACACCACGCCCTCTTCCTGGTCCTCCCCCTCATCTTGAACCACCAAAGTTTCCATTCTATTTTCTCAGGCCAGTGTACTTGTATGTGCCCAACCTTCCCGTAATTAAAACACGTTCTTGATTCCCCTTCCTTGTGGTATGAGTTCTGCACTATAAGTGCCGATTAAGGACGAACATTACTCACAAAGGTTGCTCGTCACCAGGCTTCCTCATTGATGTCACCACCAAGATCACTTGATTGAGGATGGGTAAGGTATCCCGTGATAACAGCTGCATTCTAATAGGTTCAAAATATGGATTTGAAACATACAACAAATCCTGGATTAACTGACCACCTTGAAATTTCTGATATTCCTAAGCATCTTTTTGCCACTTTGAAATAAAATAATGAAAGTGATCACATTCAGCCCAAAGCCTCATTAGTTCTACAACATATTCCCTCATCGACTGTTCCCCTTGCTTCAGTTGCCGCAGTTTGCAGTGGATTTCATATGTTTGTGCCCTCTGCCCTTGTTTTGAAGACATCTCTAAAACTATATCCCGCACCTCCTTTGCTGTCTTCCCCAATTGGACCGTCTTGAGTACGTTGGGAGCCATGGTGTTGAACAGGCATACCAATTCGGTACTACCTTTTGCTAGCCTTGGGATATCTCCGGCAATAAATCTTTCAAGCCCTCAACTCCTGATCACGAATCAAGTGTTGGTAGACCATGCCAGGTAAGTGGCCGCACCATCCACTTTCACCGTAATCTGAAGTGGACTTAAGAAGGATTTTCACGTGAGGAACTCCCTCCTCCTCCTTGTGTTGCCTTTACCAGAGACAACTGGTTCTCAACCAGTTGTGAGATTAGTTTCTCTAGAATTCACATTGTCACTGAGGGGTCTGCCATTTCTCCAACCCGTCATCCTTCATGGTAAACCTGAGGGAACTAGCTCTGTACCATGTTGTGAGGGAATATTTCTTCTATATCTTTCATTACAAGAGTAAGCTCATATCTACTAGCAGGAATATAGGATAACTAAGAAAACAAGAGAATAGAAGGAAAGTGAAAATCTTCTGTGCAAGGAAACCAAATATTAAAATCCTTGCTAAGTCAATCTTCCAATACACAAAAAAAAATTTAAAGTGTACTTTGTGTGAATGGAGATTGAATCCTCTTTTAGCTATTCAAAACTTGATTAAGTAATTCATAGGGCTGTAGGTGAAATGGATCGATTGTCTGATTAAAGGTGCAGTTGAGGAGATAGTTGTGATATTAACTCACACTTTGATTTAGTGACTGGTTTCAAGTGTGACAAGTGTGGTGTTGAAGTCAGAATTTATGCTGTGGAGGAGAGGTTACAGCGGTAGTCAGTATACTGATTATATGCCTGGATGTTAGCACAGGAAGCTGGCTTTGAGGTTGATGAGAAGTTGACTGGTTTGAGTGTGTTTCTGCCAAAATTCAAGTTTGCAGTTGCTGTTACTTATTAGGGGTGGCAACAAGTTCGTGGTAGTCCAGATGCAAGCAGGTGCAGATTGATATTTTGGTAGTTGATACAATTTGGATCCAACTGTTCCTGCTCAATAGGAGTTGGACCAAAATCTGTTTGGTTGTTGTGGAGGTTTAGGAGCCAAAACATAAGGTGTTTTTGGTCTATATTATGGTCCAGTCTGTAGCTTGTACACCGTGTGTCCGTGTGTGTGTTTGTGTGTCTTTGCCCTAGTCGAAAGAAATATGTTTTCAAAAGGTTAGAAATATAATAGGACATTTTGGATGGTTCTAACAAAAATAAAATATAAACAAAATTAGGAATTATAACGTATATGTGCTCGGTAAGGTTTTTGTCTTTAGGTGGTCACTTAATATTATTACATGGCAAGTCTTTCTAACTTACCATTGTTCTACT
>KK904666.1:0-23143 GCA_000696445.1 Aquilaria agallochum | reverse complement strand
ATTAATAATGGGCCCAAGAGTTGAGCCATTATTAAGCCCGAAATTAAAGCATAATTGGATTAGGGCTTTGAAACCCATTAGGCTTGGAAGTTGAGTCTCACTATAAACTTTTAGTGAGAAACTTGCAGGTCTCCTTGTCCTAGCCTCCCAAAAGGACAGCCGCACTATTCTCTTACAATTCCTTGGAGGACGCAAGCTAGCACTACGAGCGCAAGAGAAATGCATCTACCGGGACGTGGTGGAAGCATGGTGATCCCGGGAGGCTCGTGTGGATACCATAAAGAGCTTGAACACGTCAACTGTTCAGGTTTCATGATTTGACTCTACAGTTGAGTGAGAGATCTCAACCAAAAATTTGGTATGAAAATTTTTGAACGCCCGGTTTACACTATTTCACTTGGATCCTGGAGGGTTTTGGTTAAATTCTGCTGCGTTGTTTGGCGCCTGAAACCCAGTAATAGGTTAAATTGATTTGCCGATAATGTTGATGGGCAATTCGGTCATGATGAAGGAAGAATTCTTCACTCCATTATGACATGGTTCATCATCATTGATGTCTCATCATCATACAATGCCATCCTCAGGGGACAGACATAGGGCAACCTTCACCTCTAAACGGATGTGAAGTACCTCATGATCATATTCAAGGCAAAGGAAGAAGGTGCTGAGATACTCATAGATCAGGCTAAAGTAAGGAAAGTGTTTGTCAAGGTAAGGCATAATCCTGCCAAAGTACACATGCAGGGTAAACAGCAGCATGGCATACTTCTGAAGATGGTGCAGAAGGGGAAAATGATGAGGTTGAGAAAATAAAAACTAATGAAATAGACTTAGTCCTTAGCCGAAGTACCGGATTAGGAAAAAATTGGCCAAAGGCAAAAAGGAAAAACTGGTATGCCTTCTATCAATGAACAAAGATTTGCTTGCCTATTCACTGAAGGACATGCCTGGAATAAACCCAGACATAGTCTAGCATTGTCTTAAAGTACACCCTGAGTCACAATCTAATTGACAAAAAAAGTGCAGCTTCTTGGCACATAGGAACAACTTCATCAAAGAAGTCGAACAGCTCTTGGAGGCTGGTATAAGAAGGGAAATGAAATACCCTGATTGGCTTATTAATGTTGTCATAGCCACCAAGGAAGGGAGTAATAAGCTCTAAATCTACTTCAAATTTTGCAATATTAATGATGCGTGCCCCAAGGACTCATTTCCTATGCCTTCAATAGACCGGCTCGTGGGTTCCACAGCTGAATAAGAATTACTTAGTTTCCTCGACACCTTCAGCCGATACCACCAAATTCGAATGAATCCTAAAGATGAGGAAAAAATCACATTCATCACTAAAGTCGGAACATATTGCTACATCAGAATGCCCTTCGACCTAAAAAATGCAAGAGCCATATACCAGAGGTTGATGAATAAGGTGTTCGACACCTATATTGGGAAAAACACGGAATTTTTACGGTAATGATATGATAGTTAAAACTAGAGTGCCTATAAGTCATATCACAAACCTACGGGAAACCTTCTGACAAATTTAGAAATTCAAAATCCATCTCAACCCCGAAAAGTGTTTGTTTAGGGTAACAACAAGGAAATTCCTTGGCTTTATGGTATCTGAGAGGGGCATAGACACTAATCCAGGGAAAGTGAAGACCTTACTCTAATTCTGAACTCTTACAACTACCAAGGATATACAAAGGCTTACTAGAAGGATAACGGCCTTGAGCAAATTTATCTAAAAAAATGGAGATCGGTGCTGGCCATTCTTCAAGGTGCTTACAAAAATAGTTAAGAATGGAGACAACTTCAAAACTGAGGTAAACCCTTGGAATGAAGAATGTTAAAGGGCTTGGGATACACCAAGAACTATCTATCCCACACATCGACATTTTGCCAACCGAGGGAAGGAGAACCCTTCATCCTCTATCTCATAGTCAGCAAAAAAGCTGTAAGTTCGGTTCTCATAAGGGAAGAAAAGGGAAAGTAGTGGCCAGTATACTACGTTAGCAAGTCTTTACATGGCACTGAAGTAAGGTACCCCTTGCTACAAAATGCCATCTATTCCTTGGTCATCGCAAGTAGGAAGCCACTTATGAAAATGGTGTATAAAAGTTGGCGTGTATGATGCTACCTATGAAGCAAGGAAGGCAATAAAAGTCCAGGCTTTAGTAGATTTCATTCCTGAGCTACACGAAGCTGAGGGGACTTTGGTAGACCTTGATGATGGTGAACCAGAATGGATGTTGTTCATGGATGGTGCTTCAGGGTCAGGACACTAGGGTGCTGGAGTGATAGTCCGCAGCCCTGAAGCACTGGAAGCATAAAAAACCATCAAGTTTGACTTCCAGGTCACTAACAACATGGCAAAATATGAGGCCTTCGTTGTAGGCTTACAATTGGCAAAATGATCGGGCATGAAAAAACTAAGGGCATACAGTGATTCGTAGCTTGTGGTTCGGCAGATGACGAGGGACTACAGGGCAAATAACCCAAACTAGGTAAAATACCATAACCTCTTTAAACGGCTCATCCAAGAATTCGATGAGGTACTAATAGAAAAATTACCCCAAAATGAGAACATGAAAGTAGATACTTTAACCAAGTCAAAACAGTCCATCAAGATACTCAACTACCCGAGCGTAGCCATAATGGTGGTTGGTACCTTGGAAAAAGGATGGAAGGATCTGATAAAGGATTATCTAACTAATTCCTCACTTCCTGAAGATCCTGGAGAAGCTACAAAGGTGCGTAGGTACTCAGGGAGATATTTCATGATTGGGGAAGAATTGTACCAATAGCGATACTCAAATCCCTTCTAAAGGTGCATCAGCAAGAAGGATGTTGAAGATGTCCTGAAAGAAGTTCATGAGGGAATATGTGGTTCCCACATTATGATTGATGCCCTCACCGGAGTACTGCTTCGGCAAGGATATTTTTGGACCACATTAAGGAAGGATGCGTGGGAGTTGGTCAAATGATGCAATAACTGCCAGTGGCACACCCGTCCAAAGTGCACCTTCAGAAACAATATCCTTGGCTAATTACCCCTGGCCCTTCACAGTATAGGGAATTGACCTTATTGGTCCTTTCCAAATGGCTCCAGAGGGAGTCAAGTTCTATATCGTAGTAGTAGATTACTTCACAAAATGGATTGAGGTAGAACCCTTGGCAACAATATCGGCAAAAGACATTTAGAAATTTTTCTGGAAAAGTATCATATGCAGATTTGGTTGTTCGAAGGTAATAGTGGTAGATAATGGTTCCCAGTTCATTGACAAAGAGTTCCAAGAATTTTTTTGCCAACCTCGGGGTGAAATTACACTTTACCTTGGTAGCCCACCCACAAAGCAATGGGCAAGTTGAAGTGTCAAACATAAAGTTGAAAGATGAAGGGAAAGTAGCCTAGAAAACTCCCGAATGTACTATGGAGTTACTGAACAACCCCTAGAAGAGCTGCTGTTGAAACCCCATTTTTGTTTGTCTTCGGTACGAAGGCTTTGATTCCTGTTAAAGTTATACAACCTTTCGTCAGGGTATAGGTGTTTGACGAGAAAGGTAACAACCTCAGCTTATGAGCCAAACTGGACATGATTGACAAACATGGGGAGACTGTTGAACTTAGAAGGAAAGCTTTTCAGCAAAGGGTTGTAGTCGCAACAAACTTGCATGTTAAACCTAAAGGTATTAAGAAAGGAGACCTCATTCTTTGAAAGGCCAAACTGGAAGGTCGAAGACCATCTCATGGCATACTTCGGGCAAATTGGGAAGGTCTTTCTTTAGTCACAGAAGAAGTTTGGCTAGGAGTTCACAAGCTCAGACACACCGAAGGAGAGGAGTTAAAGAACACCTGGCATTCAGATTCCTTGAAAAAATTCTACATATAAAATCTCTGCACTTAGAAATGTTTAAGGAATTGTGACAATTACAATGTTCAAGTGCAAATTTTTGAAGGCAATTTTCTGAATTTGATGAGTTCCTAAAGTTCATGAATCTTCTATGAATGTCTGTGTTCATCAAAAATATTTTCCAAATACGATGTATCCAAAGTAATGGAAAAATCAGAGATGATCGAAAGAAGCATAAAGCCCTATGTTTTGTGTGGACTTGGCCAAAAAATCTTAATTCCATTATGAAAAGGAAGGCAAATACACAAAAAAAAAAAANTTAAGGCAGGGGCTCACAAACATCTCTTTGGCCTTAGCCAAGTTCTTCTCTAACTGACTTTGAATCGATGATTGTTTGGTCACCCAGGCCTGAAGATAGCCATTATAAGGCAACAGCTATAGAATAAAAAAACATTAGAACAGGCAAAAGTGCCTAAATGATGAGATGTTGTCAAAGTATTAAAGTTAAGGTAAATGCCTGAGCAACGTGCTCAAAAATCCGAGTAGCCAATATCTCCTCATTTGGACAAGAATTTGTCAAAGACTAGAAAGTGGCATTTGTCATAACCCCCATCATATATGAGGGACCATATTCTAGCAATCCTCTGAAAAAATGTCTAGGTCTTTTGTGAAAGTCTTGAAAAGCTTCCTCGGAACCTTATTATTGGGGTTCTTGATATCCCAAATGGCCTATTTCTAAGCATGCTTGATCATCTAGTCAAGCAATGATAGCTATTCTACAAAATCACACTGATGTTCCCCCACCACATCATCTTTTAATCATTCATCTAGAAAATCTAAAGTTCCAAAAAACCCAATATTCATATATGAAAGATCAAGATACGAACATGGTGGGACTTTGGTGTCTCCTCTATCGAAATCATTTACCTCCATAACCTTGGCAGGGACCTCCTTGCCTTTTTGCTTTCATCATAATTTGGTCTTTCTGATTGAAGAAACGGCCAAGGATGTCCCTAACATCTTAGTGGTAGCATCTAGACTAAAGGGGACATACAGAATAGCTATCTCCACAGCTGGAGCCAGAACTTCAACTGTAGGGCCGGTTGCCAAAGTCGCGTCTTCGGTACGAGGGGTAGGGACCCCTATTTTGTCTTCTTCAAATTTGGCAGACCTAAGGACTAGCGTGCCTGTTCTTTCTTCCTCTTCAAGGCTCTTTTATTTTATTCCCCTTTCTCGACTTGGTCGAGGAACAAGGACTTGTAGAAGGCCGCAGATTTGTCATCCATTTCTGTAATTAAAGAAACCTCAATATAAGTGTCAAAAATTCGAACAAACACAAGTTGCAAAGTAGCTTACTCTCTACAACTGCAGTATAAGAGAGTTCACCCCAAAGGAGTAGAACCAGCCAAGAGTTCTTTCCCTCCACTGCTGGCTTTGGCATATTCTTGTCGATCAAGTGCTCTTTAACAACACCTAGCTCCTAAGGGACCTCTTCAGTCATGAAGCTCCATCTGATGGGGAAGGGGTAGAGCGGGCGCGAGGGTGCCAGAGTGCCCCAGTCAACGATGGCCTGAATGTGATTATCGAACTCCTCAAACTGAGCTTCCAACTTGAGGGTTAATAACTTTTTCAGGTTGACAACGTCGGTCTTTAGGGTCCTTGAGGCCCACTATGATGGGAGATTCTTGCATTTCTCATCAATCTCCATGAAGAAGTACTTCTTTTACCATCCTCGCCAACTATCTTTCGTACCAAAGATGCAAGTGAATTTTTTACTCTCAGATGCCCGAGGAAGTAAAAAGTGAAATCCCCCATTTAAGACAGGGTGAAGTTTGTAATATTGAAGAAAAAAATGAAATGAGTGACAACTTTGAAAACCTTACACATGTAGAGAATAGAATTAAAATAAGAATAAGAGTTCGATGGCATCTGGTTGATCACAATGCCATGAAACTGGCAGAAGTCAGAGATCATTTTTAGGGGTGGATACTGAAGACATGCTCTAAGCTGCACCCTAAAGACAATTATCTCCTTCAACCGAGGAAGGCAACTTGGTTCACCAGGGCCTGGAAGCCTGATCTTAGCATACGAAGGGAGGTAGAACTTTGCTGCCCACTTCTTAAACTCTTTTGAAGTGGCACAACTCAAGTGAAAGTTGAGTGGCCTCAAGCTCTCAGGAATAGGACGGACTTTGGCTCTCTGAACTGACATCTCTAGATCCTAGGGTTCTTACTTTAGGCCAAATTAACAAAAGAATGGAAAAAGAAGGATGACTTTGGAAGGAATACCCACCTATTTGGTACTAGGAAATGCTTTCAACATCATCATTGAGGACTGTCGGAAATTGCTCCGCTACTACAACCACTGCAGAAAGAAAGAACAGGAGATTGGAAGAAATTCAGAAAAAAAAGGGAGAGAGAGAGTAAAATGCAAATGAGAAGTGAAAAACTTCTAAAGAAAAACAGGGATTATATAGCCGGAAGGGGATAAGCTAAAAGATGCCAAAATGACCCTATACCAGCGAAGAGGCGTAACTGACGAAATGGATGGGAAAGTTGACCAGTAAACTGAAGACATGTGTCATCTCACATGAAAAACAAGGGCAAGCCTACATATCTATGTTATGCACAAATCAAGAAAGTTGACCTACTACCTCCTTAAGGCGGTAAAATGAAAATCTTGGACAGAAAATGTTACTTTTGCTCTAGAGGATGTAACCTTGGTAGGGAAGGACCTTGGCTTGAGGTATCAGCACCTTCACCATGGACGTAACCTTAGAAATTAAAAAGTTCTAGCTTAAATAAGTTCCCCTAAACGTATGAGCGGTTGGCTAAGAAGCAAACCGTCATCGTCGAAGAAGTAACCTCCTTAAGGTACACTTGGTGAAACGATACTCGTAAGCCAAAGATACAACCTCGGCTAAGCATAGCCTTGCCATACAAATGCTTACTTCGCAACAAGAATCATTTAGCCAAGTGACAATGTACTAGAATCAAAGGAGAAACTTTGCTTATATGGGGGAGGGCATGTGATAACTGAACGGCTATCACCCATAAGACCCTCGAATATTAAGGTCTTTCTGACAGTCTAGAATGGACGATGAAATCCATCCTCATGAGATCGTGGGACTAACCTCGATTGTAGACTAAGCACCAACCTCAGATAAGAATCATAGCTAACTTTGGTTCTAGTGAATCACCACCTTTGGATGATAACTTAGCCGACCACAGAAATGGAAGATTACCACCCTTGGTACCACGTAAAATTTGAATACGATATGTGCCTCTGATAGGCTATCTTCAAGCACCCTCGAGGGAGATCCAACCTCCGAAGGCGTCCTCGTATCACCGAAGGACTATGGCAAAAAATGACAAATCCAATTAAGGAATCTCTGATAAGAACCTCACACAGCCCCTGTCCGGATATGCCCCAACCATCTGAGCATAACAACCTAGGTACAACTAGAGTATCATCTCCCTAGGTACGAACTGAATCTGACCGACCACACATCCTAATCTGCTCAGCTTGGGTTTGGCAACCTCTCCCCCCAAGTCTCCAATAAATACTCGGGAGGCTCCCAGGTAACATACACGGGACATTCATCCTTTGCTCTTTACTCTTAGCTACTTTTCTCCTATAAACTGACTTGGCCATTGAAGACTCCTCTATCAGAGAACACTTCATGGAGCTCCTAACCCGTATTCTCTTTGTGCTCCAAATACTACTCAGGAGAAGTCTCATCGGAGGCCCATCATGTCCTAAACTGATGATGCCCCTGACCATCATAGTTGTCATTTTTCATAAAGATTTCATTAAAATTAATGGCTTAACTGACGAAAAAGACCTAAATTATGTAGATATAATAATTCATTTAAAAGTATATTTTGATGATATTAAATTTTTATAATTTTTTATTTTTAGTGCATAAGATTAGAAAAAGTAATAAAAATTCAGCAAGAGTATAAAATCATTTCCAGGTAAAAAAGCAGTAAAAATAAAAGTAACTCATTTAAAATTTTGTTAACTTAAGTTAAAATGAATTCACTTAAAATGTCTATTTGATTTCCATTTTGAATTTTATCTCTCCTGTTGGGGATTTTACGATTTACACCTCCCTTTATTTTCCTTTCTTTCATAGAAAAGTAAACATAGAAAATTCATCTGCATGTAATTGTCATTCAGTCTTTTTCACTACTAAAAAAAGGGGCAATAGCGAAGGCACTTAGTGACGGCAAGCAGTCACTATCATGTTTGTATCTAAATTTGTTGCCATTAATAACCTAACGATGATTGCTGTCATACCCCACACAGGCCCTAGTCAGTGCACCTACTGTGCCCTTTAACTAAGGTACCAAAAAAGTTGATTAATACAAGCACTTGAATGTGTTATGGTTAAGCTTAGGTTCGGCCAACTTTCACCTTTGTAGCTTAAGTCTTATTTTCTTAAGGTTAAGGCCTGGGAGGTGCCCCAGGAGGCTTACTAGGTAGCACTGTACACTTTACTTGCATTTCAAGGCAAGGCCCATAAGTTACTTGCAACACAAGGCAAGGCATTAAAAGTTACTTGCAATACAAGGAAAAGCGTAGACACTTTTTATCTTTAAGTGTCTAGGTTGTGTGCTCAACAAGTGTGGCATTCTAATGCATGGAAACCAACAAGCCTACAATAGTAGATGTTTAAAAACATGTTTTCATGTCAATGTACATTCGGCCTAACAAGAAACATAGAGGTTTAACTCAATAAGTACAATTCCAAGAACACATAAACAGAGCTTAACTTGTCATTCATCCATTCATAAAATATACACAAGTCCATAGTTCAACTGAGGCTATATATACACAAAATGGCTTCCCCTACTAGTACTAATCACTTGGAAACATACCAACAGTACTCATTTTCCAAAATGGCCACAAGTTATGCTTTACATACCCACTCTAACGGTAGTATCCGAGAGCTACCTTAAAGGTACAATACAAGATCAAAGATTATAGGAAAAGTCCTATCACCAAGTTCATGGTCATAAAAGCAAATGAAAACACTAATGCCCATGACCACACATCCATTGTCCTAGACTTGTCCCACAAAACTCAAACACATAAGTTTGAGGAATAACCATAAAACTTGCACAATGTACTCACTAGCCAAGCATTTGGTTTTGGCACATACCTTGACAAAAGTGCACTAACTTAGCACACAAGCAACACACATAATCACTCAAGCTTTAAGCCTTTTCCTGAAACATACACAATAAGAAGCATGACTTTATAAACTCAGTAAGGTTCACTACAACTCCAAGGAGCTAATTTAGTTAAGCCTGAAAGCTTAACCTCCTTATAGGTTTGCCTAACCTGCAAGAAAGACAAGAAAACACCAAAACACAAGCATAATAACATGTACACGTGATAACAACAACATATACACATGATAATAATAGCTACAAGGGTTAGCAAGCACATCCAAGTAAACAAGCACACAACACACAAACAACAACACAATGCCCTTCTCGGCCGAAACCAACTAGCAAGTACACATACATAGTTTGCACTCCAAGCTTCACTAATCCAACTCCAATCCATTAGAACTTTAAGTTCAAAGATAAGCTAGCCTACTTACCTTGAACCTTAGTACTTGCCATTAATGACTAGCTAGCCAAGAAATCACATAAACCGGAAGGTTCCAAATATGCCCCATCAAGCAATCTAAGATCATATAGCTCAATAATACTATCACTTAGAAGCGATTACTCTACTTGAACATGGCATATTACCAAAATCAAGTAGATTCCGTGAAACCTTACCAATTACTAGCTTGAGCTTTCGGTTTCAACTTGAATCTTCGAGACCATGCTTGAAAACACAAGTCCAAAGTTGCCTTGTGCTGAAAACACCAATTACAAGCTTGATTCTTCAAATCAAGCCTCAATCACCACCAATTTGGCATGAACCCGAAGCTTTCAAGCCAAGAACATGAAGAACATGCTTTGACTTGCAAAAATGAAGTTTTGACCAAAACTAATGATTTTCGGTTAAGTGGAAGCATGCATTAGCCAGCCAAGTGCCACTTGTGCACAAAAATGGTCGCAATGCCCTTCTCGGCTCAAACAATTTTGCATGGCTTAATGATTCCTCCCATGCCACTTAAACTTTGTTTTCCGCCATTAGTACTTAGGCCATTTCCCATGTGCATTTTAAACCCGATAGTTCTGGGTTATACATATACATCACTTTCCAAATTTTCAATTGAGTCCCACATGATTTTTAATTTATTTTTCCTACATTTTTGAATTGGGCCAAGCATTGAGGTTGGGTCTTGACAATTCCTCCCTCCTTAGAGAATTTGGTCCTCTAAATTCTTCACAAGTTTTGGATACAACTAAGGGTAACTCTTGGCAATTTCCTGTTCTACTTCCCAGGTTGCCTCTTTTGGAGTATGGTTACTCTGCAGAACTTTAATCATAGAAATCCACCTACTTCTTAACTTCCTAGTGTTTCTGGCTTGGAACTGAAATGGTACCTCTTCATATGAAAGGTTTGGGGTTATAGATACACTAGCAAGTATTTCTATCTATTTGGAACTTAGAACATACTTTTTAAGCAAGCTCACATGAAACACATCATGTGTATTACCAAGTTCTGGTGGCAAATAACTGGTATGCCACATTTCCAACTTTGGCCGACACTTAGTATGGCCCTATGTATCTGGGTGCCAATTTGCCTTTCTTTCTAAATCTTATCACTCTTTTCATAGGCAATACTTTAAGCCACACCCAGTCTTCTTCCTAGAATTCCAGGTCTCTTCTCCTTTTCAGGTTTGCATAAGACTGCTGCTTATCATTTGCAGCCTTGATTCTTTGATTGAATCAGTCTTATTTTTTCTATGGTCTTTTTAACAATGTCTAGTACCAATTCCAAACTATCTTTTGGCTGATACCAGCAATAAGGTGTTGTACACTTCCTACCATACAAGGCTTCATATGGCACCATTCTAATCACTGAATGATAACCATTGTTATAAGAGAACTCCACTAATAGGATATGCACATCCCATTCTCCCTAAAAATCAATGACATAACATCTTTGCATATCCTCCAGAGTTTGGATTGTTCTCTCTATTTGTCCATCAGTCTGTGGATGGTATGCTGAACTAAACTTAAGTTTCGTTCCTAATGCCTGATGTAAGGATTTCCAGAACCTAGAAACAAACCTAGGATCCCTATCTGATACAATATCATCAGGTACTCCATGAAGCCTTACTATCCCCCTTATGTAAAGTTGGGCAAGTTTGTCCGAAGAATCAGTGAGATTCATTGGAAGAAAATGGGCTGCCTTGGCCAATCTATCCACAATGACCCAAATGGCATTATGTTTCCTTCTTGTTAGTGGCATTCCCACTACAAAATCCATAGATATAGACCCTCACTTCCTCTCAGGTATGGGAAAGATATGAAGCTTCCCTCTTAGTTTCTGGTGTTCAACCTTTACTTGTTGGAACACTTCACACTTAGCTACATGAGTGCTAATTTCATGTTTCATATATGGCTATCAAAAGTAAGCTCTAAGAGCATGGTACATCTTTGTGGCTCCAGGATGCATATGAAGCTTACTAGAGTGTGCTTCTTCTAGAATCTGGAATCTAAGGTCACCCTTTTTAAGCACATATAATCTATTCTGCAAGTGTAATAGCCCTTGTTTATAGGAGAATCCTTGAAAATGTTCTCCTTTCCTCTGACCAGACACCAGTCTCATGTTTTCATCACTAAACTGAGCTTCCCTGATGAGTTATTTCCACTCAAGGGTAATAGTAAGCACACTAAGTTGCTCATGCTCCTAAGTTAGCCATTGACTTGCTAAGCAAGTAAGGCTAAGGCTCTCGGCCTTATGTTCTCCTTCTCCACCTTTGAGGACCCTAGTATAATTTCTGCTCAGGGCACCTGCCACTACATTGGCTTTACCAGCTGTGTATTCAATCACACAATCAAAATCCTTCAAGTATTACAACCATCTCCTCTATCTCATGTTCAAGCCCTTTTGAGTGAAAAGGTACTTGAGACTTTTATGGTCTATATAGACTTGAAATTTATTACCCAATAGGTAATGTCTCCATTGCTTAAGAGCAAAGACTACTGCTGCTAGTTCCAGGTCATGCACAGGATATTTCTTTTCATGCGGTCTTAATTGTCTTGATCCAAAAGCAATAGCTTGCTTTTCTTGCATTAGGACACAACTTAGACCTATATGAGATGCATTAGTGTACACCTCATAACCCTTTTTAGGATCTGGTAAAACTAACACAGGAGCTATTGTCAGCCTCCTTTTAAGCTCTTGGAATCTTTCCTCACATTTGTTTTCCCAGACAAATTTATGGTTCTTTCTAGTCAACTGGGTCATGGGTGCTGCTATAATAGAAAATTTTGACACAAATCTCCTGTAATAGCCAACTAACCCCAGGAAACTTCTAACTTCTTTCACATTTTGGGGTTGCTTCCAATCCAAGATTGACCTTACCTTTTTAGGATCCACGGCCAATCCTTGATCATTTATCACATGACCTAGAAATCCAATTTCTTAAGTCCAAAACTTACATTTGCTCAGCTTCCCATAAAGCTTGTGTTCTTGGAGCAAGCCAAGCACCACATTTAGGTGCTCTTTATGAGTTTCCTCATCTTTTGTGTACACCAAAATATCATCAATAAAAGCTACCACAAAATGGTCTAGGTGTGCTCTGAACACCCTCTGCATTAAGTCCATGAAAAATGCAAGTGCATTTGTAAACCCAAATGGCATCCCTGTATATTCAAAGTGTCCATACCTAGTCCTGAAAGCAGTCTTAGGTATGTCTTCCTCCGTAACCCCTAGCTGGAAATAACCAGACCTTAGATCTATTTTATAGAATATTCTTGCTCCTTTCAACTGGTCAAATATATCTTCAATTCTGGGAGGGGGTACTTGTTGTTAATGGTCAAGGCATTAAGCTTTTTGTAATCTATATAGAGCCTAAGGGTTCCATCCTTCTTTTTCACAAACAAAAAAGGTGTTCCCCAAGGAGACACACTGGGTCTAATGAACCCTTTCTCAAGCAATTCATCTACTTGTTTTCTCAATTCTACCATTTCAGGTAGTGGCATCCTATATGGAGCAATAGACATTAGTGCTACTTCTGGTACCAGTTTGATTTCAAACTCCACCTCTCTCTTGGGTGGTAGTCCAGGTAGGTCTATAAGGGAAAACATCAGGAAAGTCCTAAACTATAGGTATTTGCTTAGGTTCACTAGCCATTCCTTGGTCATTTAGTTCCAGGCATTCATATTCATCTTCTAGAGTTATTAGTTTCAACACTTCAATTTAGTAGTTCAAGGCTAACTCTAGTGATTTATCCAGTTCATATGGTTCACAAACAAACATCAATAATTGTCTAGCATGACAATCTATAATCACTTTATTCTCACTTAACCAGTTCATGCCCAATATCACATCATAGTCATAAGTGTCTAGCACTATCAGGTATGCTATCAGTTTTAGCTTGTCAATTTGAATCATACAACTTTCAACCGTGCAATACGTAAATAGGACTTCATTGCTAGCAGCTTTAACCAAATACATGTTTGTCATGTACTTTACTTCTAAATTCATGGTCTTAACCAAGCTAGCAGATATTATGGACAATGAAGCTCCAGTATCAAATAGTTCAAACACTAATTGGCCATTAAGGTAGATAGTACCTTTCATGGCTCTCCTGCTAGTCTTTTGCTGACGAGTCCCCTGCCAACTGCCTCGGCCTCTAGTGCTTCCTAGACCTTCTTGGAAGTCTCCAACTGAAACACCCTACCAAGGGGTGCATTTCGCCTCCTCTGATCTTGAGGCAACCTTAGTGCTTACCTCCCCCCTTGATTAGGCACATTTGCCCTCAGTTGGGCCATAGGCATCTGCCCACTAGGTCCTTTGGGGTTGTACCTCCCTTGCATTTTCCTGTCATCCCCTTTTTTAAGGCAATCCCTTACCCAGTGATCTAGGGCTCCACACTTATGGCATCCACTCAAATTTTTGAAGCATGGCTTGTTGCCATGAAATTTTCCACAAGTAATGCACTGAGGACCATCTTGTTGTGGCACCTTCTCCTTCTTGTTTCCTTTCCTTCCCCCACTTGACTCAACCTCTTCTCTCAGCCTCTTTTGATGTCCCTTCTGTAATCTACTTCCACTTCCTAGACTACTCCTAGTTTGCTCCTTGAATTCCTACTCAAGGGCAATAGCAATCTACATCACTGAATAATAATCTCTAGTTCCCACAGCTTTGAGGATCTACCTCAACTTAGGCGGTAAGCCTCTCAAAAATCTTTTGGTCTTCAATTCTTCTTGTCCATCATACTAAGGAGCATATTTGATCAAGCTGTTGAATTTTTGCTCATACTCCATCACACTAAGGTTTTCTTGCTCTAACTGGTCAAATTCTACCTAATTTTGATCTTTTTGGGCCTCACTCACATATTGCTATTAGAAGACTTGGAGGAAATCAGCCCACCTTATGGACCTCTTCCTTGCAGGTGGCCTTCTCTGGTTCCTCTCCTGGTATGTTCTTTGTATAGCTTTCTACCAGAGCTCTACATTTCCTTCCAGCCTAAAAGTGGTTAAAATAACCTTCTAGGTAGAAGACACATCCATCCTCTCAAATATCTTTTTTACTTGATATACCTAGAACTCAGCTTCATCAGGGTCACATCCACCCTTGAACACTGGAGGTTTCAATGCCAGGAATCCCTCCAACTGGCTCTCCTTTAAGCCATCCCTCCTTGATCTCTCCTCTCTGGCCCCTGAGTCTTAGGTTCTACTTCTGAGTGGACCCCTTCTGACTGCAACTTCGAGAGGAGGCTCAGTCCTCCTTGAAGATATATAAGTGTCCAGCTCTTCTACTTCTGGACTCTCTTCCACTTGAGCTCTAGGTTCCTGTCTCACCTCAGACCTCATCCTCTTGGCCGTTGGATGTCTCCTCTCTTGATCACCCCCATCTTCTTCTTGGTTTCCTACATTCTTGCTTCATTGATCATAGTTCACTAGTTCTTTGCCAAGCCTTCAACCTCTCCTGTCTTCACTCTCAAGGTTTTCTCTTGCTCTTACTTGTTATGGGCTCTCCTGTAGCTGGGCTTGGCCTCTAGCCAAGCCTTGCATTCCCACCACAAGCTGTGCCATAGTAGCTTGTAGTGTTTCCATCATCTATTCCATTCTATCTTGCATGCCTTTACTTGGTCTAGGTACATGTACCCTGGCATTTCGCTCTTTGGCCAAATTAGGCTCTATGGCCTCTTGTTGCCTTTTGGGCTCACCTCTATGCGTTCCATCTCTAGGATGGGTTGCTCTACCTACTTCCTGTTCAAGGAACTCTCTTTCCCTGCCTCAGGTTGTCATCCTGCACTTAAGATGCATCTATTCACATATGCTCAATAAGTACAACTCTTATATAAACCTAAGTGGGAGCAAGTCTAGGCAAAATACTATACCTAATCAGAAGCTGTAAACTAAAGTTCTGATACGAACAAAGCCTGTCACACCCCACACAGGCCCTAGCCAGTGTTATGGTTAAGCTTAGGTTCAACTAACTTTCACCTTTGTAGCTTAAGTCTTATTTTCTTAAGGCTAAGGCTTGGGAGGTGCCCCAGGAGGCTTACTAGGTAGCACTATACACTTTACTTGCATTTCAAGGCAAAGCCCATAAGTTACTTGCAACACAAGGCAAGGCTTTAAAAGTTACTTGCAATACAAGGCACGACATACACACTTTTTATCTTTAAATGTCTAGGTTGTGTGCTCATCAAGTGTGGCATTCTAATGCATGGCAACCAACAAGCCTACTATTATAGATGTCTAAAAACATGTTTTCATGTCAATGTACATTCGGCCTAACAAGAAACATAGAGGTTTAACTCAATAAGGACAATTCCAAGAACACAAAAACAAAGCATAACTTGTCATTCATCCATTCATAAAATATACACAAGTCCATAGTTCAACCGAGGCTATATATACACAAAATGGCCTCCCTACTAGTACTAATCACTTGGAAACATACCAAGAGTACTCATTGTCCAAAATGGCCACAAGTTATGCTTTTCATACCCACTCTAACAGTAGTACCCAAGAGCTACCTTAAAGGTACAATACAAGATCAAAGATTGTAGGAAAAGTCCTATCACCAAGTTCATGGTTATAAAAGCAAACAAAAACACTAATGCCCATGAGCACACATCCATTGTCGTAGACTTGTCCCACAATCTACAAAAAAGCCTACAAAACTCAAACACATAAGTTTGAGCAATAACCACAAGACTTGCACAATGTACTCACAAGCCAAGCATTTGGTTTTGGAACATACCTTGACAAAAGTGCACTAACTTAGCACACAAGCAACACACACAATTACTCAAGCTCTAATCCTTTTCCTGAAATATACACAATAAGGGGCATGAGTTTCTAAACTTAGTAAGGTTCACTATAGCTCCAAGGAGCTAATTTAGGTAAGCCAAATCTTAACCTCCTTATAGCTTTGCTTAAATTGCAGGAAAGACAAGAAAACACCAAAACACAAGCATAATAACAGCAACATATATACATGATAACAATAACTACAAGGGGTTAGCAAAGCACATACAAGTAAACAAGCACACAAGACACATACCACAGCACAATGCCCCTATCGGCCGAAACCAATTAGCAAGCACACACACATAGTTTGCACTCCAAGCTTCACTAATACAACTCTGATCCATTGGAGCTCCATGTTCAACAATAAGCTGGCCTACTTGCCTTGAACCTTAGTACTTTCCATTAATGACTAGCTAGCCAAGAAATCATATAAACCCTAAGGTTCCAAATATGCGCCATCTAGCAATCTAAGATCATATAGCTCAATAATACTATCACTTAAAATCCATTACTCTACTTGAACATGGAATATTACCAAAATCGAGTAGATTTCATGAAACCTTGCCAATTACTAGCTTGAGCTCTCGGTTTCAACTTGAATCTTGAAGACCACGCTTGAAAACAGAAGTCCAAAGTCGCCTTGGGCCAAAAACACCAATTACAAGCTCGATTATTCAATTCAAGCTTCAATCACCACCAATTTGGCATGAACTCGAAGCTTTCAACCCAAGAACACGAAGAACATGTTTTGACTTGCAAAAATGAAGTTTTGACCAAAATTAATGATTTTTGGTTAAGTGGAAGCATGCATTAGTTAGCCAAGTGCCACTTGTGCACAAAAATGGGCTTAGTGCCCTTCTCGGCTTAAATAATTTTGCATGGCTTAATGATTCCTCCCATGCACGTTAGTATCACTTTTAGCACCCAAAAGGAAATTCAATTTGGTCCTTAAACTTTGTTTTCCATCGTTATTACTTAGGCCGCTTCTCATGTGCATTTTCAACTTGATAATTCTAGGTTGCACATATACATCACTTTCAACATTTTCAATTAAAGTCCCTCATGATTTTTAATGTATTTTTCCTACATTTTTGGCCTGGGCCAAGCACTAAGGTAGGGTTTTGACAATTGCCATCGATAGTTAGTGATGGTGGACCTTCACAAGTTGCTGGGTCACTACAGTTCCTACACCATCCTATGGCCGATGATTTAGTGATGGCTGAGTGTCGCTAGTTACCAAAGGTTGACTGTCACTAATATTAGTGAATGCTGGCTCTAAGTAAGCAAAGGCATTAGCAAAGGCTAACTATCGCTAACTTACCAAAGGCTATCAGTTGCTAATATTAGTAAGGGCTAGCCTTTGCTAGTTGTAGTGAAGGCTGTTTGTCACTAATTTCATGATACTAGTGACGGTTAGCCTCCAGTAACTTTGTGAGGGCTAGCCTCCACTTTATCCTTTTGTTACAATATGCAACCCGGCCATAGCAAATTTTTGTTACAATATGCTACCCGGCAAATTGAGGAAATGATGGATAAACATATAATGGAAAATCAAATCTAGCCATGGGATTGTACCCTTAGGATCCTAACATTTCAACCCCAACTACTAGTTAATAGTGGCCCTAGTATCAAAGGAAAAAGGATTATAGAGCAAATTCCACAAAGAAGTTAGCTAAAGGAATCAAGAATCCAAATTCATCGTTAAAAAATAAAGCATGCTTAGCAAAAATGCTCGAATACTCTTCCAGGATTAAACAAAATTTGAGAATTTCAAATTTTTTTTCTATGTTCAGCCCACACAATCTAGGAAATAAAGAAACATTAAAGAATGCAATCCACCAGAAATATGTTGAAATGTATGGAATCCAAGAGTTTGATATAAGGGGAAGGGTATAAATTAAGCAGCCTTGAAATATATAGTCATTTTATTTTTTCCAACTTCAAACATAATTGTACTTAATGTACTGCGCTGGAGCATCATGTTTCCCCAGAATATCCTCATTCCCATGACTGAGAATACTAACTTGAAACATCACTTCCAATGCTCAATTTTCACAAACTACCTTCCAAAGTGAATCCGAAGTTCAACAGAAGGAAAAGTAATAGAGATAATCTATCAGGTTTAAAGATAAAAGATAATTACAATGGGACCATGTACCCCCGAACAGTTGATGTTTCAAATGTTATCATAAGATGCTTTTAAACTGAAAGCACCTCAAATACCAAGAAATTTACCTACTATGAATGACCTTAGTAACGGCTATTTTCAAGCTTAGGTGATCATTTTTTCACCAAAGAAGATAGATGCTTCATCAAACAATCCCACAGACATGAATGGAAGTAAAATAATATAAGCTTAAGCAAAAGTTGTGGTTCAACAAAACAAATGAAATTCTGAATAATAAAACACATCCAAATTTCAGAGTTGGCTACCAAGCCAAAAGGAAATTTCTAGCACAACAACGTCAGATCTAACTACCCTTTCACAGTATTATTACCATTGGCGAAAAATCTAGAAGCATCATAGTGGAAGCAGCAATTGAGCACAAGTCGACCGTGCTTGAATTCTGTTCGCATGAATTTGTGCTCACACTACACAGCCTCGTGGTCTAAAATTTAGTGAAAGAAGAACGTCGAGAGCTGTCAATTGGAAGTTGAAAATGGGAAGTGTTCGAAAAAAGCTACATTCACTGAACTGGAGCTCACATTACACAGCCTCGTGGTCTAAAATTTAGTGAAAGAAGAACGTCAAGAGCTGTCAATTAGAAGTTGAAAATGGGAAGTGTTAAAGAAAAAGCTACATTTCAAGGTTTGTAAGCACACCTTATCCATCAAGGAGATAAGAAGGTGATCGTTATGGTTGGAGAACCGGAGGTTGGAGATACCGTCCGCCAGTGAATTTGGCAGCTTGCGGCTAGAGGTCAGCGGCTTATGGGGGGAAGCCATGGAGTGTTTGGCAGGTAGAAACAACAATATTACCGATTTCTTGGTTGATTTTGCATAAAACCAAGGGAAAAAATTGAAATAGATGAAGTTGAGGAAGAAAGATCCAATTGATGTGCCTAAACCTTTGTAATCACCATGCCATTTGTCTGAAACTAACTTCGAACAAAGGGGGAATCAATTTCTTAGATGAAGCGAAACCCTAAAAACCAACAATGTTCTTGAGCCAAAATCAAGTTTTATTGAAAGTGGTAGAGATTTACATTAGATGGGAACAATCCGCACCATAGTATGAACGACGGAGGCTTTTTTGTTCACTTAGAGGACTGATAATGGAGGTTGGGGTGAAATAGACGGCTTCTTTATTTCCTGGAAGAAAGAAGGGAGACAGAGATGGGAGGGAGGGCCACTATTTATTAAAGTAGTGAAGGGGCTGTTCTCGTTAAACAACCTTCGTAAATCCAGGGACGGCTAGCCTTCTGCAAAACCCAAAAGTCTAGTGACTGCTAACCCTCATTATATGTAAGCCTACAACATTTTAAATATAATCATTTATTTTAATAAGTCAAGGCTGCACTGAGATTCTATAATACTAAATAATGGATAAACATACCTATTCATTTGTCAATAGACATGTTTAAAGAAATAACTTTTCAACAATTTTACATAGTCAATTAAACAAGCCATAAACAATTAGGAGTCCATAAAGGCGACGATGTATGTAGCTTTAGTAAAAAAAAAAAGTAAAATTATTAATTTAGTCAGCTAGATTTAATAAAAACTAAAATAAAATGTGTAAAGCTTAAAAACACATAAGTAATTGATAGCTTAAGCATTTTTTTAGAAAAATAATTAACAAGATGAATGAAAATTTTAATCATAAAACAAAAATTTATCATAAATTATAATCTATATTTTTCCAATAGACATATAGATCCATTAATCTATACTTTTAGCCACCACTAGATTAACGACGATTAGCTACTCCTACATCTACTCATAACTTAGTGACGGTTGACTATTGCTAATATTTGTGATATTAGTGACAGCAAACCGTTGGTAAATTTAGTGACAGCTTGTCGGTGGTAAATTTAGTGACAGCTTGCCGTCACTAAATTGGTGAAGGCAAGTCATCACTAAAATTTAGCATTGCTAGACTTTCATTGGACTTTTAGGTAAATATCTCCATTGTATTTTATATATTAGAAAAGGTTATCCAGGTTCAAAGAGATGGCAAGTTATAAAAAAAATTGACTAACCGGTGATAGTTCGTACATGGCTAGTGAGGGCAATTCATTTTTAAATTTAGCTGACAACTAACGATTGCTAACCGAGGCTAATTTTTTGGATTTTAGTGATGGCAAGTTATCACTAAATTTAGTGATGGCTAATAGTCGCTAAATTAATTAGAGCAAGCCATTGTTAAATTTAGTGACAGCATGCCCTTACTAATTTAACAGTCATTAAATGTTAGTGATAGACTACTGTCACTAACATTTCACTAAAGTCTCAGCGATTGTTTACAGTCTCTAATTAGTAACTATTTTTAGCTGTTACTAAATCACCTTTATCTATAAGCCATCACTAAACCTTAGTGACAGACAACCAATGGTAAACTTTTACCAGACTTTTAGGTACACATCTTCACCTAATTACATATATTAGTAAAGGTTATTTAAGTTAAAAGAGATGACAAGTTAGCATAAAAATGACTAATAGGCAAGAGCTTCTATGCGGCTAGTACGGACAAGTCACTTTTAATTAGGGTATACTTTAGTAACAACTGATTGAACCAACTTCGTTGGCTTTTAGCAAGGGCTACGTGCAGCTAAATTTGGCTAATACTTAGCAAAGGTTAATAGTCACTAATTTTAGGATTTTTGCAAAGGTAAGTTGTCACTAAATTTAGTGACGACTAAGCGAGGGCAAGTCGTAGCTAAATTTACCAACTGTTGGCCGTCCCTAAATTAGCAAGGGCAAACTGTCACTAAATTTTACGGACAGGTAGTCGTCACTAGACTTTCATCGAACTTTTAGCAACTATCTGCCTCTTTAACTAGCGACAGTTTTTAGCCATCGCTAATTTTGTCATTGCTAAATCACCTTTTTCTAGTTTGTTTTCCATTTTAAATGGCTAATTATCCATTTCAGTTGTTATTTCTTTTACATAAATATTCATTGAAACTGGGTAAATTTGTTGATGTTGCTCAACATCATGTTGTGATAAATTGCTACTTTTAATTGCTGATTTGATAACAACAACATTTTAATAATACTTATATAATGTTTAAATATTTATTATTTTATATTCCTCAATACAACATGAATCCCATTACAATATTAATATCAGGAATATCAAAATTCATTCTCGAAAATTCCTCAAGATCTTGTGGATAGTTACTATTGTTTCACTGATGCATTAATTATATCATACTTGCATATGCATCAATAAAGACATCCGCTATATATTAAATTAACCAACTCATTTTGTTTATCATTTTATTGCAAGAAGCTAAAGATAGAATTTGATATTTTGCTAACATTTTTTTTAATTATGAGATATTGTAAACGTATGTTGATAAAAGTATATTTAGAGAATTGTTGTCGCAGAATTTGGTCCTAGTGCCATGATGACCTTGAGCTTGTAGGCTCTTAGGAACTGTGAATCCCACATGGTTACTGTTGGCTAACCATTACTTGTAGGTAAATTAAAACAATATACGTGCAATTAGTTTCTTAGCCTACCCTGCAAGAAGATATGCATGCATTTGTCCTAACAATGAAAACAATTAAGTAAACTGTTTCAAAAATATCGCTCGAGCTTTGCATTTAAAAGTACGTAAATCATGCAAAGACAACAAAATACTAGTTACTTCAACTTTAAGTAATAGTTTGTGCACACTTAACATCCCTAGCATGCACCCAAAAGTAACTCAACAGTTTTACACCACAATGTATCCTAATAGAGCCAACATCTTAGTACAAAAGGTACTATATCCATTCAAGTCAAAATCCTTAACTATGATCCTTTACTTGAGCCCTACCTTTGAGCTATCAAGTTCCAAGTGCAAACCCTTCCTTACCCTTGTAAACCACTTAGCGTTTATTCTATAAAGGCACAACACTTAGTTAGTAAATAGCTTAGTCCACAAGAAATCTTCTAATCACAAGGATTTTAGTGGAAGAGTACCTACAAAAAGAAGGAACTTAGACAACAACAATCCACTAGTTGTTAGGCCTGGGGTCAGAACCTGCATAACAAACTCAAGAGATTGAGTACATGAATGTACTTAGTAAGGCTCCCATTGGGTACCTACAAAGAAGATAACAAGCAAGCATGCAAGTATGACATACAACTAACAACAACCACGCAACCAAAAAACAATCACAAGACAATAATAAAAAGATATGCAATGCATGAATGCATGATATGCAACATACATTGCTTGGGACTTTTTACACCTTAGGTGCCTTATACTTGCCATTAGCTCAAACGGTCGAGGTACTCGAGACATTGGCCTTCGTATCCCAAATACTTTACCTCCCTTAAGTCCTACTTATGGGTCCTAGACTAGGTCATCACTTTTTCTCAAAACTTCCCTATCTTACCCTTAATTTATTATATAGGTTACCCATCTTATGTGGTTTAACTTGTCGAGCCCTTAGAGCTTAGCTTAGAGCTTGTTAGTGTCTCACTAACCAAATCAAATGGTTTGGATCGGATTTTCTTAAGTTTCCTCTTCAATTCACTTAGGTTCGAGAACTTTTACCTAGGCCAATAGAGCCTTTGAAAGCTAATTTAATCCCCTTAGTGCCCATTAGACAACTTGAGCACTTTTAGCCCCTACCCACTCTACTTAGCTCCACCTTAACCATACAACTTCACTACCTCTTAAATAATGCATAATTGTTGACTTAGGAATGAGTCTTAGGCCT
>KK904665.1:3758-16217 GCA_000696445.1 Aquilaria agallochum | reverse complement strand
TTGCTGCGAGCTCACACAGTATAAGGGTCTATTATATGCACATATAACTAGGCCATAAGACCTCTCCTCAACTAGTCCTCCTCACAGTGCATCACTTCGTGCCTAGCAAGTTCTGATCACTAACCTGCCCTAGCAAGCCTAAGATTACTGGATGCAATCATGTAGCCTTCCCGTAGTCGTTATGCAGGGGAATTATGGTGGAACTTTGTAGACTAGGCCGTAGGGCCTCGTTGTTGCAGACTAGATGAACAAAGTTTCACCTTGTGACCTCATGGCTATGGCACAGCTAGGCCAACAAGGGTTCTAAACCTCTCACCTGAGCTAGTGGTACTCAGTTATGCTCATTTGCAACATAGTTTCCTTGCTTGTTGCACAAGGAACCATAAAACTCTACAAAAATCAAGGAAAATCTTATATTTTATGGGACTTTTGGAAGTCTTGGAGTACCCCTGGAATCCTTAGACCCTTAGGTACGCTAAGAACCCTCCTAGGTCTCACTTGGATCACTTGAGCAAAATGTGAAAAATTCAGCATCTTTGTCTGTGGCGACGCGTCGCCACAGTCAGTAACGTTTTAAGACACTTTTCTGGATTGGCGACACGTCGCTGGGGTCGACCTGTAATTGGCAACGCGTCGCCAATCTACAGAAATGCAGAAATTGGCGTATTTTGCTGCTATGAACTTTGGACGATTCCTACACATATCAAACATGCATGGAATGCCTCCAAATTTCATACACACATAGAACACGTTGCATAGAACATAACCAACTATCACAAGCTAAGCTATGATGTCTTGTAACATCAATCCAATCCTTTCAAATCCTCTAGTCCACCATAATTCAACCAAAATGTTTAACTAATGCCATAGCTAAACCAACTTGAATTCTTCAAGCAAACTCAAGCTAATGGCATCAAATGAACTTAAAAACATATCTCCCTTACCTCAAATCCAAGTAACAAGCAAGAATCAATCCCCTTTTCGTTCCACCAAGCTCACCAAAGTTCTACCCAAGTTCCAATCAAAAACAATGGCACCAAACATCAAAACTTCATTCTCTAACCAACCCCCAAGCTTCAAACTAACTAACAAACATGAATTCAATCAAGAACATATCTCCTACCTCGTTCAAAATAGGGAAGTGGAAAAATGCCCTTCGAAGCTTCAAAATCATGATTTCAAGCTTGAAATGCACTCCTCGAAGCTTATATACTTTGATAATCTCTTGTTTCACCAAGAATTTCTTGATTCCAAGGAGAATTGCAGGGAGAAATGAGAGTGGAGAGGTTGAACACGAAAATATGGCAGCCACCCTCACTTTCCCCTTCTTAAACCCTCCCTTAACAGACAAGCCATCAAAGTATTAAGCTTAATACAATTAAGCCCCTATCTTTGTAGCTTAGTGATTATTGATTAAAATTCTTGTCTATTTTTCAAGTTTGAGTTAAGGTTGAAAGTTAAGTTATAAAAATTCATTCTAAAATACTCAAGACTCGTCCTGGCTATTCCGGATGCAAAATTACCATTTTGCCCCTAAATTTCATTCAGTGCTTTATTCTTCTCGGAACTTAGTGAACTTTGCTAAAATTCTCCATTCTTGCTATGTAAACTTGAATTAAGGTTCTAAAATTAATTTGAAACACTTTACCTTCCTCAATTGCACTCTCTACTAGAAGGACCATAACAATGTATCTGGGTGCTAATTTCCCTTTTTTTCCAAATCTTATTACTCCTTTCATAGAAGAAACCTTAAACCACACCCAAACCCCTTCCTAGAATTCCAGGTCTCTTCTCCTTTTCAGGTTTGCATAAGACTGTTGCTTATCATTTGCAGCCGTGATTCTTGCTTGAATCAGTCTTATCTTTTCTGTGGTCTCTTTAACAATGTTTGGTCCCAATTCCAATTTATCTTCTGGCTGATGCCGGCAATGAGGTGTTATACATTTCCTTCTATACAAGGCTTCATATGGGGCCATTCCAACACTAAATGACAACCATTGTTATAAGAGAACTCCACTAAGGGGAGATGCACATCCCATTCTCCTTGAAAATCAATGACACAACATCTCAGCATATCATTTAGGTTTAGTTCCTAATGCCTGATGTAGGAACTGTAGGGTTTTAGGAGCCAAACAAGCGCAGCAGAATTTAACCGAAATCCTCCAGGATCCAAGTGAAATGGGGTAAACCGGGTGTTCGAAAATTTTTCATACCTAATTCCGTTGAGATATTTCTCCCAACTATAGAGTCAAATCATAAAAACTTGAATAGTTGATGTGCCCAAGCTATCAATGGTATCTACACGAGCTTTTTTGGATCACCAGGCTTCTATCACATCTCGGCAGATGCATTTCTCTTGCGCTTATAGTGCTAGCTTACGTCCTCCAAGGAATTGAAAGAGAAGAGTGTGGCTGTCCTCTTTGGGAGGCTAGGCCAAAAAAAGCTATAAATTTCTCACTAAAAGTTGTATTTATAGTGAAACTCAACTTCTAGGCCTAATGGGTTTCAAAGTCCTAATCCAATTAGGCTTTAATTTCGGGCCTAATAATGGCTCAACTTCTAGGCCCATTATTAACACAAAATTATTATGAAACCATAACCCAAATAATTAGCCCATGCACTCTAATAATCCAAATCGCTCTATGTGAGCGACCCAATAGGCTCTTACCACATTGGCAATGATCATAAATCACATTTATGATCATAGGCAATGAATGGTGTCGAGCAACACATCATTACTACCCAAGTGACAAGATTGTTAGTGATTCGACTAAACCTTTATGATCATTACCCATATATGCCATTGTCGCTTTGTCCAAGCTATCAAGACTAGGCATGGGACATGGCATGTGTCACTCTCGTACAGCCCAATCTTTGGTTTCTTGATTACCGAGTAGACTAACTTAAATTGATGACATTGATATCGTATATCAACTCATCCGAGCATGACCAGGTATTTTCTAAGTCTCACTCTATCAAGGGGCCCAAAGATATCACTCTTGCTACATAGGAGGGACAAATCCCATCTCGATCATACAAATCCCTCCGCATGATATGTGACTTACCCAATGACCTACTTCAAGTTCACTCAGTTACGAGTAACAAAGGGAAGTATCAAAGTATGTGACTCACATGCAGGGAACCTTGATGACCTTAGGTCAAAGGACTACGTATACCATCATCACTTATGACACTTATATAACATTCCATGTAGCATTCTCATGGTGGGTCGGTCGAGTAACAAGTTCTCCAACTTGTACCCATATGTAGACCACATATCTCATATTACTCTCCACATATGCTAGCCATTATGTATTACTGTAACCCGCTCCAAAATAATACTAAACCAGGGACACTTGAGAATATCATTATTCTAGGGTTACAATTATGTTTATTATGTTACCCAGAAATAAAACAACAAACATAATTGCTGGATTAATGCCTTAATAAAATATCATGACTCAATGTGCAAAAATACAATCATCTCATGTTTGGCTTTTGCGCACAACACTAACAGGGACTCCCAAAACCTAGAGACAAACCTAGGATCCTTATCCGATAGCATATCATCAGGTACTCCATGCTCTCTCACTATTTCCCTTAAGTAAAGTTGGGCATGTTTGTCTAAAGAATTAGTGAGATTTTGGGTTTCGGGAGCCAAACAGCACAACGGAATTTAACTAAAACCCTCCAGGATCCAAGTAAAATGGGGTAAACCGGGTGTTCAAAAATTTTCATACCTAATTTTCGGTTGAGATCTCTCACTCAACTGTAGAGTCGAATCACAAAACCTGAACAGTTGATGTGTTNACTCCCGTTACATAGGAGGGACAAATCCCATCTTGATCATACAAATCCCTCCGCATGATATGTGACATACCCAATGACCTCCTTCAAGTTCACTCAGTTACGAGCAACAAAGGAAAGTATCAAAGTATGTGACTCACATGTAGGGAACCTTGATGATCTTAGGTCGAAGGACTACATATACCATGATCACTATGAGAATCACTTATGACACTCATATAACGATCCATGTAGTGTTCTCATGGTGGGTCGGTCCAGTACACAAGTTCTCCAACTTGTACCATATGTAGACTACATATCTCATATTAGTCTCCACATATGCTAGTCATTATGTATTATTGCAACCCACTCCACAATAATACTAGACTAGGGACGTTTAAGAATATCATTATTTTAGGGTTATGATTATGTTTGTTAATTTACGCAGAAACAAAACAACAAACATAATTGTTGGATTAATGCCTCAATAAAATATCATGACTCAATGTGCAAAAATACAATCATCTCATGATTGGCTTTTTGGGCACAACACAAACATGAGATTCATTAGAAGAAAATGGGCTACCTTGGTCAATCTATCCATAATGACCCAGGTGGCATTATGTTTCCTTTTGGTCAGTGGCAAAAACCATAGATATGGATCCCCACTTTCTCTCAGGTATGGGCAAGCTTTGAAGCTTCTTTCCTGGTTTCTGATGCTCAACCTTTACTTGTTGGCACACTTCACATTTAGGTACATGGGTGCTAATGTCTTGTTTCATATATGGCCACCAAAAGTAAGCTCTAAAAGCATGGTACATCTTTGTGGTTCCAAGATGCATATTCAACTTACTAGAATGTGCTTCTTCCAGAATCTGGAATCTTTGATCATCCTTTTCTGGCACATATAATCTATTCTAGAAGTATAACAACCCTTGCTTATAGGAAAATCCTTGAAAAAGTTCTTCTTTCCTTTGTCCAGACACCAGTCCCATGTTTTCATCACTAAATTGAGCTTCCCTGATAAGCTCATTCTATTTAGGGGAAATGGTGAGCACACTAAGTTGCTCATGTTCCTAAGTTTGCCATTAACTTGCTGAGCAAGTAAGGCTAAGGCTCTCGGCCTTATGTTCCCTTTTTCCACCCTTGAGTACCCCAGTATAATTTTTTCTCAGGGCATCTACCACTACATTGGCTTTACCAGTTGTGTATTCAATTATATAGCCAAAATCTTTTAGGTAGTCCAACCATCTTCTCTGCCTCACGTTCAAGTCCTTCTGAGTAAAAGGTACCTGAGGCTTTTGTGGTCTGTATCAACCTAAAATTTATTACCCAATAGGTAATGTCTTCATTAAATAAGAGCAAAGACCACTGCTACTAGTTCTAAGTCATTCACTGGATATTTCTTTTCATGGTGCATTAATTGTCTTGATCCAAAGACAATAGCCTGCTTCTCTTGCATTAGGACACAACCTAGCCCTTTATGAGATGCATCAGTGTACACCTCATAGTCCTTTTCAAGATCTAATAAAACCAACACAGGAGCTGTTGTCATCCTCCTTTTAAGCCCTTGGAAGCTTTCTTCACATTTGTTTTCCCAAATAAATTTCTGGTTCTTTCTGGTTAACTGGGTCATGGGTGCTGCTATGACAGAAAATTTTGGCACAAATCTCCTATAGTACCCAACTAACCCCAGGAAACTTCTAACTTCCCTCACATTCTAGGGTTGCTTCCAATCAAAGATTGACCTTACCTTTTCAGGATCCACGGCCAACCCTTGATCATTTATCACATCACCTAGAAATCCAATTTCTTGAGTCCAAAACCTACATTTGCTCAGCTTCCCATGAAGCTTATGTTCTTGGAGCAACCAAGCACCACCATTAGGTGTTCTTTATGAGTTTCCTCATCTTTTGAGTACACTAAAATATCATCAATGAAAACTACCACAAAGTGGTCTAGGTGTGCTATGAACACCCTCTGCATTAAGTCCATGAAAAATGCAGGTGCATTTGTAAGCCCAAATGGCATTACTGTATATTCAAAGTGTCCATACCTAGTCCTGAAAGCAGTCGTAGGTATGTCTTCCTCTATAACTCTTAGCTAGAAATATCCAGACTGTAGATTTAACTTAGAAAACACCTTTGCTCCCTTCAACTGGTCAAATAGATCTTCAATTCTTAGAAGGGGGTACTTGTTCTTTATGGTAAAGGCATTAAGCTTTTTGTAATCTATATAGAGCCTAAGGGTTTTGATGCCCGTTGGCATCTTCATTGTACGACATGGTAGGCCTAAAGGGGACTTTTTTCATAGAGATGCTGGTAGAAGAGACTTACGTGGTGAGATTGCCTGAAACGCTCAAAAGAACAGGGGTTAGGAGGTCCCCGGAGTGTGTTTCCGGGGGAGGAGCCTCTGACGCCCAAGTTAGGATTTGGAAAGTGAAGAGTAATGAATGGAGACTAAAGAGTAAAGTTCTCTTGAGAGTTCAGCCTATGTCCTTACCAAGGTTGTTTCCCCAAGTATTTATAGGAGGGTGTTGGGAGAAGTCCGTTTGACACAGCTCGCTTGGATTATGACACATGTTCGCCCAGAAGTCAAGGCCATGGAAGGCCTGTGTGTCAGGGGCATGTGTGAGGTCTCCGTGTCAGAGGCTCCTAACTGTATTTGTCTCATCTGGGTGAGAACTCCTTCGATGATGGGCCCACTTTAGGGGGTAATACCCCTTTGGCTGACGGGTCTCCTTTGGTCTGATTTTTGCTTTCGAGGGCCATAGAGGGAGGCTCCTCGGATAGGGTGGAGGACCTTCGATGTATGCTATATTGTACTGGGGATGGGGAGATGGCCTTTTGAGATCGGCAAATCACTTGAACGAGGATGGCGCAGTATGTCGTTCCGAGGGTGGTAGTGTTATCTTCCGAGGGTGGTGAGGATCCATTTTCCTGAGGTTGGTCTGATGTATGTCCGAGGATGGTGATTGTCTGTCATCCTTAGAAGCTATCCAAGTGTGATAATCATTTGGCTATCACATGCCCCCCTCGGAAAGCCGAAGTGGTAACCTCGGTGAGTAAAGTTTTTTAGGGCACTTCATAGGACTCGTTGTGGAAGCTAGGTAGCAGACACTTTGTTCTCCGAAGGTTTGCTTCTTCAGCTGAGGTAGCTTATGAGTGTGACTTCTCGCCTCCTGGCTAGTCCCTCGGTCTTTTTGAAGTGTGTATCCCTCTTTTACTTTTCTGCTACAGGTTAATGGACCGTCATGTCTCGTAATCAGATAGGCGCATCACTTCAGATAGGCTTGCCTAGGCCTTCGTGCTGTCAGGAGGTGTGAACTTATTTCCTGTGTTAGGTGACATGTGTCACGTGGTAATTGGGGGACAGTTGCATCAGTTACATCAACTGTGTCTCTTCACCTTTGAGGGGTAATTATGGCGACGATTCGCCTACCCCCTTCGACCTATATAAACCTTCCTCTTCCTCAAAGTTCCCACTTACTTTCTTTTGCTTCTGTTTTGCTCTTGTTTGCTCTCAACTTTTCCCCCTTTTTTGTGGCGGTGCAAAGGGTGAAGCAATTTTCGGTGAGTCTTAGCGATGGCGTTCACAAATCCAAGGTTCCACAAAAGCTTTGGTGGGTTCTCCTTTCTGAAGTTGTTCTTTGGCATTATTTCCTTCTTTTCTTTTCTCCCTTCTAAAGTTAGGTGTCCTTTTTCCAAATGTCTTCCCCCGTTCTACTCATGTCAGTCCAAACTGTCCCCAAGAGCTGGTTTCCTCTCAATTCTCATCCGAGTTTTACCACTTCAAAAAAGTTAGTGAAGTGGACAAAAAAAATTTTTCTTCCCTCTTACTCGGTTATTAGGCAACCCAAACCTGGCCTGTTCAATTATATGAATAACTCAGATGAGATTACTATCTTTCGGGCCTAACTAAAGGCCGAACTTTGGTTTCCTCTGCCGAAGGTGGTCTGCGACTTCTGCCATTTTCATGGCATAGGCGTAACTAAGCTTTTGCCCAATTCTTACTCTGATTTCAATGCTTTTCTTTGCATGTGTGGGGCCTTCAATATAGAGCCTCACTTCATTTTTTTTATGCAATACTAGAAACTTCATCCCGTCCTGAAGGGTGGTTTTTATTTTTTACTTCCTCGGGGTTCTGGGTCCAAAAAATACACCTTCACCTTTGACATGAGGGACAGCTGGCGGGGTTGGCAGAGGAAGTTCTTCTTCCTAAAGGTAGTTGAGGCTTGGAAGGACGTTCCAAAAAAATGGGCATGGGGGACCCTGCCCATAGATGTAGTGGAACCCAGACGGCTACTAACCTCGGAGTTCGAGGTGAAGTTTGATGACTTCGACAGCCGTATCGACGCAGTAACGGACTGGGACCCTGAGGTCCCTCCTCATTCGTACCTCTTTCCCATAAAGTCAAACTTCATGACCGAGGAGGTTCTTCGGGACTTAGGGGTAGTCAAGGAGCATAAAACCAACTTGGCTATGCCGAAGCCTGCCTTTGATGGAAAAAAGGCATGGCTAGTGATGCTCCTTCGGTGCGAGCACACCTATGTAGGGCTTGTGGAGAATAAGTAATCTTCCAGATTTTTGTAATTTATACTTCTCTGGACTTACACTGATGTCTTCCCTTTTGCAGAGATGGGCGACCAATCCGCGGCCTTCTACAAGTCCCATTTTCTTGGTCAAGCTGGGAAGGGAGAGCAGCAGAGGAAGAAGGCGGCCCCGAATAGGAAGAAGATGTCGGGGGCGGGGCCATCTTCGGCAAAGAAGTCTAAGAAAGACCTTCCTCCTCCCCNAAGATGACTTGGAGGTGTAGGACTAGTCCCTGGTCCGACCTGATCCACCTTCGGAGCAAGCTGTCAGCATGTCTACAAGCAGCCCAACTACTGAGGCAGATGCTTTAGAAACTTCGGTAGGGGGCCTTTCGGCGGTGAAGCTCGAAGAGTGCCAAAGAAGAGAAGGCAAACAGGTCCCCGCCGAAGTACTGGAGGTCGGCGATTCCAAGGAGGATTCGCTGAGGTTCCATCAGGTTTCTCCTTTAGCAATTTTTCTGTAGGTTTAGGAATTGTTGGTATTTTAGAAATCATAGATGAGTGGCTAAGGGATAACGTACTGACAGAACTTCGGCGTGATTTTGCAAAAGAGCATATAACCATAGCGTGGATAGTGGACCACGTTCAGAAGCAGGCCCTTTGGGATTCCAAAATTCCGAGGAAGCTTTTCTGGTCATACACGAAGGACATGAACTTGTTCTCCGAGGACAGCCAGCGAATGGCCGCACAGATGGCGAAGGGCATCCTTACCAACGCCACATTGAAGTCCCTAACTAAGGAATGCCCAAATAAGGAGGTCCTCGCCACGAGGATGTCCGTGTTAGTGTTGTGCCCAAAACGCCAATCATGAGATGATTGTATTTTTGCACATTGAGTCATGATATTTTATGTAGGCATTAATCCAGCAATTTTGTTTGTTGTTTTGTTTATGCGTAACGTAATAAACATAATTGTAACCCTAGAATAAGGATATTCTTAAACGTCCCTAGTCTAGTATTATTGTGGAACGGGTTGCAATAATACATAATGACTAGCATATGTGGAGACTAATATGAGACATGTAGNGGTCGCACACATAGAGCTATTTGGATCATTAGAGTGCATGGGCTAATTATTTGGGTTATGGTTTCACTTTAATTTCACATTAATAATGAGCTAATAATTTCGTATTAACCACCGCCGAAATGAGGTTACCATTTTTCGCGCTTAACTGAAGGTCGGACTTCGGTTTCCTCCCTCGAGGGCGATTTGCGGCTTTTGCCAATTTCATGGCATTGCCGTAAATCAACTTCCCCCGAACTCGTACTGCTATTTTAACGCCTTCCTTTGCATGTGCGGCGTTTTCAAAATAGAACCCCATTTCATTCTTTTTATGCAGTACTATAAGCTCTACGCGGTCTTGAAGGGTGGCTTTTACTTCATGCTGCCTCGGGGATCAGGGAGCAAAAAGTATATGTTCACCTTCGCTACTAAGGACAGCTGGCGAGGGTGGTAAGAAAAATTCTTTTTTCTGAAGATGGAGGAAGCCTGGTCGTACGTTCCGACCAAGTGGGCTTCGGGAAGGCTAGAGACGGATGTTGTAGACCCGAAGAGGCTACTGACTCTTGAGTTGGCGGCCAGCTTCGCCGACTTCGACAGACGGATCCGGGCAGTCTTCGACTGGGACTCCGAGGTCCCTTCACGCTCCCTTTACCCTTTCCCCATCATGTGGAAACTGATGACCGAAGAGGTCCTTCGGGAACTAGGGGTAGTGAAGGAGCATAAGACGGACCTCGGGATGCCGGCTCCTGCCATCGCCGGGAAAGACTCCTGGCTGGTGAAACTCCTTCGGAAGGAGGTTACTTACAAGGCCTTTTGTGAGAGTAAGTTATCCAAAAATTATTTTGTTATAGATACCACTTAGACTCACACTGATATTGTGCTTCTTTTTTAGAGATGGGCAACGAGTTCGCTGCTTACTACAAGGCGTTCTTCCTCGGTCAAGCCGAGAAGGGGGAGCAAACAAAGAAGGCCGTCTCCCGAAGGCGGAAATCGTCTGGGGCCGGGCCATCCTNGGAGAAGAAAGACGCGCCTCTTCCTCCCCCAAAAATTCCCGATGAGGCGCAGAAAAAGCCTGATGCTGCTGTTGCCCCGCCAACCGAGGTTGCCGCTGACACCCCTCCTCGGAGTCCTACTTCCTCGGCGGCTCTTCTGGATGCCTTGGTGGAAGTCCCTTCTGCCAAGGAGCGCCGCAAGAGCAAAGGCAAGGAAATCTCTTTCGAGGGCGTCCGGGTTTCCGATGATAATGTTGCCGAGGTGCCGCCAGGTTTGTTGTTTTTGTTTTTTTTTTTTTTGAATTTTGAGGACTGCTCGTCTTAACAAGCTTCTCGTCTTGCCGTGCAGAGGAGGTACCATCTTTGGCATGGGCAGTTGAGCACGCCCGGAAACGGGCCCTTCGAGATTCCCATATCCCGAAGGGGAAGATCCCGAGGGAGCCTTTTTGGTCGTTTACGGAGGACATGAACTTGTACTCCGGTGACTGCCATCAAATGGCCAACCAAATTTCAAAGGGGATCCTCACCGAGGCCTCTTTCAAGGCCATTTTTTAGGCGTGCCCAGACGAAGTGTCCCTTGCTGCAAAAGTTTCCTAGCACGCTAGCCAGGTATGCTTCAGGTCTTTGTCTTTTCCCTTTTGATTTCTTCTAAGTGTTTGGCTCATTTTTTGCCTTACTGACTTTGTTCTTACTTCTTTGTAGCTGTTAGGGTGCACTGGCCTCCTTAGGGTTCGGGCAGCGAAGCAAGCGACATTCCGAGTCTGGGCTTTAGACTGTGTGGAGAAATCCAAGGCCATGTGCTCTGAATTGATTGCCAAGAACGCGGAGATGGCTCAAGCTGCAAAGAAGGAGGTTGCTGCAGTTCGGGAGCAGTTATTGAAGGAAAAGGAGGAGCTCTTGAAAGTCTCCTCCCAAAAGATTTCTAACCTCGGCTCCAAGGTGGCGGAGCTAACTTCGGCAAACGAGGCGTATCAAAAGGAGAAGTCAGAGTCTGAGGCTCTCCTGGCAAAGGTGCTTGCTGATAAGGCCGTGCTCCAGGCCGAGGTCGAGTCTTTGAAGAAGGATCCGAAGAAGAAGAAGACGAACACATTGAAGAAGGAGATCGCTGATCTGGAGAAGGAACTTGATGATTTAGCAGTCGAGAAGGAGAAGGCCGAGCAAGCGACCAAGGTCGGTTGCCAAGACGGCTTTTGCCTTGCTCGGCATCAAGTTCTGCAAAGGTTCCCGGATGTAGACCTCTCCTTCTTGGCAGCCCTAAACATTCCCGAGGGGCCTCGGTGGTCTTGGTCCAAAATTGAGCACCTCAACTTGCCCTTTCTTCTTCCGGCGCCGAAGGTGGTAGACAAGGACGCGGGGGTTGGTGGCTCCCGAGATGTCGAGATTCCTTAGCTTGTGTTAGGGTCCTTTGCCTTTTTTCTTCTTTTTTGTACTTCTTCTTTAGGCGAGCTTCCTTCTTTGTAATCAGAGCCATCTTTGTTAATAAAGACTCCTTCTTTCTTTTGGGAAATTTTTTGGCTAAGTCTTTTGCAAGATTTTTTCATTTCGCACTGTCCCGAACACGTTCGCTCAAGAGACTTCGGAAAATCATGGTTACTACGGCAATTAGCCTTGGAATCGCCCTCGCACAATTCTGTTTAAGTAAATTTCCAACTTCAGAGAAGATTGATAACCTTTGTACATAAATTCTCTTAGATCATGCTCGGCGACGACCGCTCTGGTGAAAAGAAGCTTTTTGTACTTTAGAAAGATTTTCTAAGAAGCTTTTGTACTTAGAAATTTTTCTAACTCCCATCAAAATCCTAAACATAGAATTTTTTCAAGGCGTCCGAATGCCATGTATTTTTTAATTCTACGCCTTCGGTATAGCCGAGCTTATAAACTCCTTTTCGTACTTCGGCAAGTACCAGATAAGGAGCTTCCCAATTTTTGCGAAGTACCCCATGGGATGGTCTTCGGGGTCCAAATTCAACCTTTCGGAGAACGAGGTATCCTTTCTTTATTCCCTTTGGCCTGCCGCGCAAGTTTATAGTCGCGGCCACTCTTTGCTGAAAAGCTTTTCTTCTCAGCTCGGCTATTTCCCTGTGCTCG
>KK904663.1:14142-25014 GCA_000696445.1 Aquilaria agallochum | reverse complement strand
ATTGAGATGAACAATCTTAATGTAAATCCACCCACAATGCTCTAGAAAGTTGCCTAATATTTCAGCTATTTAAAAGAAAGGAGGGAGGATATTTTTTTCTTAAAAAAATGGAGCAAATGGAGTGCCAAAAAATGCTTAAAATGGCCATCCACTTTAGGCTACTTATAGATGACCAAAAGGCACACTTTTACACTAAGCAAGGTGTCCTTTAAGCCAAAGAACACTTCCTTTGGCCAAGGGTCATCTATGGTGGCGAAAATACATGTCTCTTTGGCCAAGGAACACGTCCTTTGGCCTAAGAGACATGCCCCTTTGGTCAAAGGACATCTCTTGGTGCTATAACCAACCCATGGTCGAATATACATGTCTCTTGATGTCAAAGGACATCATTCTTGGTGCAATAACCACCCCAAACACCTCATGGTTGAATATACATGTCTCTTGATGTCAAAGGACATCATTCTTGGGGCAATAACCACCCCAACCACTCCATGGCTGAATATACATGTCTATTCACTCAAGGAACACTTCTTTGGATGAAAGGACATGCTCTTTTAGCCAATAGTCATCTCTTTTGATGAAGAGACATACCTTTACACAAAAGATGTGTCTCTTTGTGGTTTTGACCTAAAAGCAAGGTGAGCTGGCACAAAGCTAGCTCACTATACTACTTATGCACCATTGAGCTAGTTTGAGCTCCAACCAAGCACCATGAACTGAGGTCCAGCTCCTAGAGCTGACCTTGAGCTGGAGTTAGCTGCTCTCAACTGAAGTGAACTGAAGTCCAGCTATATNAAAGGGAGCTACTTTTAGCTGTCTTAGATAGCTGTTCAAGCTAGAGTTAGCTCAATGAGCTCAAATCCTATTTTAAAAGGATCTTGGTGCCCTAAGAATTCCAATAGTGAATGTTCCATTTCGTTCTGAACTACGTGTGAATGTTTCCTAATTTGACTAGGTTTTCTTGACTCCTTTGTAACTAGGTTTCCTAGGTGACTTGGGCTGTGAATTTTGCTGAGTATTTTACCCTAGTTTAGGCCTATAAATAGGCACATATTCTGGTTGTAAAATAGCCTTGACTTGAAATAATATTGCTACTTTGGAGAGAATTTCTATTTAGTTCTTTGTGGACTACCTTGGTGCACAAGTGTGCTTGTGTTCTTGGTGTTGTTATACTTCTCATTTCTAGTCACAGGTTGATTTGGGGTGGGGGTCTTCAAATCCAGTCTCTTTGATGTCTTGTGGAGCTTGAAAAACATCTTGGCCGTGTTTCATGGTCTTTATATCATTGGAACCATTCCCAACCTGTTTCAATGAAATGGAAACATTTACAACCTGTTTGGGATGAAATAGAAACATGCACAACTTGTTTGGAATGAAATGAAAACATGTACAAGTTGGTTTGGATGAAATGGAAACATTCACTACTTGCTTGGAATGAAACGGAAACATCCACAACTTGTTTGGAATGAAATGAAAATGGAAACATCGACAACTTGCTTGGTATTAAATAGAAACATTCACAACTAGTTGGGAACAAAATGGAACATTTTTAACTTGTTTGGAGTGAAATGGAAACATTAACAACCTATTTGTGATGAAATAGAAATATTCACAACTTGTTGAGAATGAAATGGAAACATTCACAACTAGTTTGGAATGAAATTGAACAGTCACAACTTCTTTGGAATAAAATGGAAACATTCACAACTTGTTTGGAATGAAATGAGAACACTCAAAAGTTGTTTGGAATGAAATGAAATCATTCGCAACTTGTCTACAATGAAATGGAAACATTCACATCTTGTTTGGAATAAAATGGAAACATTCACAACTAGTAATGAATCAAATGGGAACATTCACAACTAGTTTTGAAGGAAATGGAACATTCATAACCTGCTTGAAATGAAATGGAAACATTCATGACTTGTTTCGAATGAAATGGAAATATTCACAACTTCTTTGGAATCATATGGAAACATTCACAACTTGTTTAGAATGAAAGGAAAACATTTGCAACTTGTTTAGAATGAAATTGAAACATTCAAAACTTGTTTAGAAAGAAATGGAAACATTGACAACTTGTTTTGAATGAAATGGAAGCATTCACAACTTGTTTACAATAAAATCAAAACATTCAAAATAGGTTTTGAATGAAATGAAAGCAGTCACAACATTTACAACTTGTTTAGAGTGACATGGAAAGATTCAGAACTTGTCTCGAATGATATGGAAACATCCACAACCTCTCTAGAGTGAAATGAAAACTTTCACAACTAGTTTGGAGAGGAATGGAACAATCACAACTTCTTTGGAATGAAATGGAAACATTCAAAACTTGTTTGGAATGGAATGGAAACATTCAAAACTTGTTTAGAATGAAATGAAAACATTCACAACTTGTTTAGAATGAAATGGAAACTTTCACGACTTGTTTGGAATGAAATGGAAACATTCAGAACTTGTTTGGAATGAAATGGAAACATTCACAACTAGTTTGGATCAAAATTGAACATTCACAACTAGTTTAGAATGAAATGGAAACATTCACAACTTGTTTCAAATGAAATGGAAACATTCACAACTAGTTTGGATCGAAATGGAACATTCACAACTAGTTTAGAATGAAATTGGATCATTCACAACTTGTTCAGAATGAAATGGAAATGGAAACATTCACAACTTGTTTAGAATGAAATGGAAACATTCACGACTTATTTGGAATGAAACGGAAAGATTCACAACTAATTTAAAATGAAATGGAAACATTCATAACTAGTTTGGATTGAAATGGAACATTCACAACTTGTTTGGAATGAAATGCAAACATTTGCAACTAGTTTGGAATGAAATGGGAACATTCACAACTAGTTTGGAATGAAATGGAAACATTTCCAACTAGTTTGGAATGAAATGGGAACATTCACAACTAGTTTTGAATGAAATGGAAACATTTGCAACTAGTTTAGAATGAAATGGGAACATTCACAACTAGTTTGGAATGAAATGGAAACCTTCACAACTTGTTTGCGATGAAATGGAAACTTTTACAACTTGTTTGGAATGAAATGGAAACATTCAAAACTTGTTTGGAATGAAATGAAAACAATTGCAACTTACCTACAATGAAATGGAAACATTCACAACTTGTTTACGATTGAATGGAAACATTGACAAATTGTTTATAATGAAATTCAAAGAATCACAACTAGTTTACAATCAAATAGAAACATTCACAACTAGTTTCAAAGGAAATGGAACATTTTGAATGAAATGGAAAGATTCCTAACTTGTTTCGAAAGAAATGGAAACATTCATAACTTGTTTTGAAGGAAATGGAAACATTGACAACTAGTTTGGAATGAAATGGAACATCCACAACTTGTTTGGAATGAAATTGAAACATTCACAACTTGTTTTGGGATGAAATGAAAACATTCACAACCTATTTAGAATGAAATTGAAACATTAACAACCAGTTTCGAACAAAGTGGAACATTCTGATACGATCAAAGAAGGCACAATTAAGGAAGGCTTGGACCCATTGAAGGTTTCTAGTGGACCAATGACAAGGAAGAAAGCTAAGGAGCTGTCAAGTGCACTACAAGCCTTTGTTTCAAGATTCTTCATAGAGAATGGTCATGGAATTTCGCAAGGAGCTGCTGGAACATGCAAGGAATCATATGGAGATGATGGCCAAGCTTGGATGTTGACAGATTAGCGATGTTCTGGTAGAAAAATCATATCCTGAGCTAAACAGATCAGAATTGAGTAATTCATGATTCATTAGAAAGCTAACATCTAGAACTACAAATCATATGAAGACCATGAAACCCAGTTTTGCAAGTTAAGGGGGTCCAATTTAGCTTCAAAATCACGATTTGCAAGTCATCACTGGTTCGGAAGCAGTTGCAGTATTTTGGGTATATCTTTGGCTTTATTTTTCTGTTTTGTGTGGTTTAGGTTTCAGTTCAACGCTAAGAAATAGATCTACAACTTTCATGCTTTGCATTTTGAGAAATCAAGGCCGTGCAAGTTTGAATTTCAGCTTAAAGTTGAAGGCACAAGCAAGAACCACCTCAAAAGACTATTTTGGGTTTTTATGGCCAATCTTGTGTTGTAACATATTTTATTTTATTTCCCTATTTATTTACATTATTTAGGATGTTATTTAGGTCATGGAATTTGCTGCACACCTTAAACATGTGTTAACAGGATGTAGGAATCCATGTTTGACTAGGTTTTCTTGAGTCCTTTGTAGCTACGTTTCCTAGGTGACTTGGGCTGCGAATTTTGCTGAGTCTTCTACCTTAGTTTAGGTATATAAATAGGCACATATTCTGGTTGTAAAACAGCCTTGATATGAAATAATATTGCTACTTTGGAGAGAATTTCTCTTTGGTTCTTTGTGGACTTCCTTGGTGCACAAGTGTGCTTGTGTTCTTAGTGTTCTTATACTTCTCGTTTCTAGTCACTGGTTGATTAGGGGTGGTGGTCTTCAAATCCAGTCTCTTTGATGTCTTGTGGAGCTTCAAAAACTTCTTGGGTGCGTTTCATGGTCTTTATACCATCGGGGTTTGCATCATATTCACAAGTTGTTTGGAATGAAATGAAAACATTTACAACTTGTTTGGAATGAAATGGAAACATTTACAACTTGTTTGGAATGAAATGCAAACATTAACAACTTGTTTTGAATGAAATGAAAACATTCAAAACTTTTTTTGAATGAAATGGAAATATTCACAACTAGTTTAGAATAAAATGGAAACATTGACAACTAGTTTTGAAGGAAATGGAACATTCATAACTTGTTTTGAATGAAATGGAAACATTTACAACTTCTTTTGGGATGAAATGGAAACATTCACAACTAGTTTAGAATTAAATGGAAACATTCTCAGCTAGTTTCAAAGGAAATGTAGCTTTCATAACTTATTTGGAATGAAATGGAAACATTTAGAACTTGTTTAGGATGAAATGAAAACAATGACATGTTGTTTCGAATAAAATGGAAACATTCACAACTAGTTATGAATCAAATAGGAACATTCACAACTAGTTTTGAAGGAAATGAAACATTCATAATTTGTTTGAAATGAAATGGAAACATTCACAACTTGTTTGGGATGAAATGGAAATATTCACAACTTCTTTGGAATCATGTGGAAACTTTCACAACTTGTCTAGTATGAAAGTGAAACATTCACAACTTGTTTAGAATGAAATTGAAACACTCAAAACCTGTTTAGAAAGAATTGGAGATATTGACAACTTGTTTTGAATAAAATGGAAGCATTCATAACATGTTTACAATGAAATTGACATAGTCATAACTTGTTTAGAATGAATTGGGAACAATCACAACTTGTTTAGAATGAAGTGGAAACATTTCCAACTTGTCGAGAATGAAATGGAAGCATTCAGACTAGTGTGGAACGGAATGAAACATTCACAACTTGTTTGGAATGTAATGGAAACATTCAAAACTTGTTCGGAATGGAATGAAAACATTCACAACTTGTTTAGAATGAAATGGCATTCATGACTGGTTTGGAATGAAATGGAAACATTAAGAACATGTTTGGAATGAAGATTTCAGGATCTCATGATAACATATCTTTATGTTATCTACACATGTACATGCCACATGCATTTTTGTTCATTTGAGTTCAACACGAATATAAGCAAGCATCATTTTAATTTGTTTAACATATTTTATGCATTTGATATAGCATATTGGTTTTACATACATATTGTGTCAAACAAATCCTAGCATGCTACTAAGAACATTCATGTAAATAATGTTGTAATTCTTGGCACACCAAGATCCTTTTAAGGTAGGATTTGAGCTCATTGAGCTAACTCTAGCTTGAACAGCTATCTAACACAGCCAGAAGTAGCTCCCTTTAGCTCAAGTTAGCTTATGTCAGCTCACTGCAGCTATAAGTAGCTCAGAGTAACTAGATCTTAGCTCAGGTCAGCTCACTTCAGCTATAAGTAGCTCAAACTAGCTGGACTTTAGCTCAAGTCAGCTCAAGTCAGCTCACTTCAGCTATAAGTAGCTCAAAGTAGCTGGACTTCAGCTCAAGTTAGCTCACTTTAGCTTCTGGTAGCTGAATGTAGCTAGACTTCAATTCACTTCACCGGAGAGCAGCTAACTCCAGCTCAAGGTCAGTTCTAGGAGCTGGACCTCAGTTCATGGTGCTTGGTTGGAGCTTAAAGGAGCTCAATGGTGCATAAGTAGCATAGTGACGTAGCTTTGTGCCAGCTCACATTGCTTTTAGCTCAAAACCACCAAGAGACACATCTTTTGTGTAAAGGTATGTCTCTTCATCAAAAGAAATAACTCTTGGCTAAAAGAACATGTCCTTTCATCCAAAGGAAGTGTTCCTTGGGTGAATGGACATGTATATTCGGCCATAGGGTGCTTATAGCACCAAGAGTGATGTCCTTTGACTTTAAAGGACATGTATGTTCGGCCATGGAGGTGGTTGAGGTGGTTATTGCACCAAATGTGATGTCCTTTNGTGTGGATACCATAGAGAGCCTGAACACGTCAACTGTTCAGGTTTTGTGATTCGACTCTACAGTTGAGTGAGAGATCTCAATCGAAAACTAGGTATGAAAATTTTCGACCACCCGGTTTACCCCTTTTCACTTGGATCTTGGAGGGTTTCGGTTAAATTCCGCTGCGCTGTTTGGCTCCCGAAACCCAACAAAAGGAACATGTCGTTTCATCCAAAGGAAGTGTTCCTTGAGTGAATAGACATGTATATTCGGCCATGGGGTGGTTGGGGTGGTTATTACACCAAGAATGATGTCCTTTGACATCAAGAGACATGTATATTCAGCCATGAGGTGGTTGGGGTGGTTATTGTACCAACAATGATGTCCTTTGACATCAAGAGACATGTATATTTAGCCATGGGTTGGTTATAGCACCAAGAGATGCCTCTTGACGAAAGGGACATGTCTCTTAGGCCAAAAGAAGTGTTCCTTGGCCAAAGAGACATGTATTTTCGCCACCATAGATGACCCTTGGCCAAAGGAAGTGTTCTTTGGCTTGAAAGACACTTTTCTTGGTCTAAAGGTGTGCCTTTTGGTCATCTATAAATAGCCTTTAGTGGCTGGCCATTTTTAGCATGAATTTGACACTCCATTTGCTCTAATATCTTGAAAGAAAAGTCTACTCCTTCCATTCTTTAAATAAGCTGAAATATTAGACACTTATTTAGAGCATTGTGGCTGGATTATCATTGAGATTTCTTCATCTCAATTCAAGCCTCAAGGTGCTCCTCCAAGATCAAGTCCTCCTCAAGTTTTTTGCCAAAGATAACCAGGAAGAAAGGTACACATTCTTACTTGGTTTAGAAGCATGCTAGGTTCCATTTATTATATGTATGTTCTTAGTAGCATGCTAGGATTTATTTGACATAACTTGTATGTAAAATTGACATGCTATAGAACATATTATATTAAGTGCAATGTTAAGAATTAGAATTATGTATGTCTATATCCATGTTGAATTCAAATGATCAAAATGCATGTGGCATGAACATGAGTAGATAACATAAAGATTTGTTATCATGAGATCCTAAAATCTTCAAATAAATCCTAGCATGCTACTAAAACAAGAAAGAATGTGTACTTTCCTTCTTGGTTATGTGTGGCGAAAAAGAGGAAGAACTTGATCTTGGAGGAGCACCTTGAGGCTTGAATTGAGATGAACAATCTTAATATAAATCCACCCACAATGCTCTAAAGAAGTGTCTAAAATTTCGGCCACTAAATAAAATAGAAGGAGAAGACCTTTTCTCTCAAGAAAATGGAGCAAATGGAATCCCAAGGAGTGCTTTGAATGGCTGGCCCTTTAGCCTATTTATGGATGACCAAAAGGCACACCTTTACACCAAAAAAGGTGCCATTTAAGCCAAGGAACACTTCCTTTGGCCAAGGGTCATCTCTATAGGCGAAAATACATGTCTCTTTGGCCAAACAACACTTCTTTTGGTCTAAAAGACACATATTGACCGAAATAATGTGTCTCCTTGGCCAAGGAACATGTCTTTTAAGCCTATGCCAAAAATACATATCCTTTAAAGGCCAACGGACATCATTCTTGGTGCTATAACCACCTCAACCACCCCGTGGCCGAATATACATGTCTATTCACTCAAGGAACACTTCCTTTGGATGAAAGGACATGTTCTTTTAGCCAAGAGTTATTTCTTTTGATGAAGAGACATACCTTTACACAAAAGCTATGTTTTTTGGTGGTTTTGAGCTAAAAACAAGGTGAGCTGGCACAAAGCTAGCTCACTATGCTACTTATGCACCATTGAGCTCCTTTGAGCTCCAACTGAGCACCATGAACTGAGGTCTAGCTCCTAGAGCTAACCTTGAGCTGGAGTTAGCAGCTTTCAGCTGAAGTGAACTAAAGTCCAGCTACATTCAGCTACCAGAAGCTGAAGTGACCTGACTTGAGCTGACTTGAGCTAACTTGAGCGAACTTGAGCTACTTTGAGCTGAAGTTAGCTGACTTTTGCTAACTTGAGCTAAAGGGAGCTACTTCTAGCTGCCTTAGATAGCTGTTCAAGCTAGAGTTAGCTCAATGAGCTCAAATCCTACCTTAAAAAGATCTTGGTGCACCAAGAATTCTAACACCTATGACTAGAAACGAGAAGTATAAGAACACCAAGAACACAAGCACACTTGTGCACCAAGGTAGTCCACAAAGAACCAAAGAGAAATTCTCTCCAAAGTAGAAATATTATTTCATTCCAAGGCTATGTTTTACAACCAGAATGTGTGCCTATTTATAGACCTAAACTAGGGTAAAAGACTCAACAAAATTTTCAGCCCAAGTCACCTTGGAAACCTAGTTACAAAGGACTCAAGAAAACCTAGTCAAACTAGGATTCCTACACCCTTTTAACACATGTTTAAGGTGTGCAGCAAATTCCATTTATCCTAAGTGACCTGAATCACTTCCATGGCCTAAATAACATCCTAAATAATGTAAAAAAATAGGAAAATAAAACAAAATACGTTACAAAACAAGATTGGCCATAAAAACCCCAAAATAGTCTTCTCGGGTGGTTCTGGCTTGTGTCTCCAACTTCAATCTGAAATTCAAGCTTGATGCAACCATAATTTCTCAAAATTAAAAGCATGAAAGTTGTAGATCTATTTCTTAGGTTCAAAATGGCACCTGAATCACACAAAATCCTACCATAAAAGAATCTTGGTGCACCAAGAATTCCAACATGGAATGAAATGGAAACATTCACAACTTGTTTGGAATGAAGTGGAAACATTCACAACTGGGTTAGATCGAAATGGAACATTCATAACTAGTTTAGAATGAAATGGAAACATTCACAACTTGTTTGGAATGGAATGGAAACCTTCACAACTAGTTTGGATCGAAATGGAACATTGACAACTAGTTTAGAATGAAATGGAAACATTCACAACATGTTCAGAATGAAATGGAAGCATTCATGACTTGTTTGGAATGAAATGGAAAGATTCACAACTAGTTTAGAATGAAATAGAAACATTCACAACTTATTTAGAATGAAATGGAAACTTTCACAACTAGTTTGTATCGAAATGGAACATTCACATCCTGTTTGGAATGAAATGCAAACAATCGCAACTTGTTTAGAATAAAATGGAAACATTCACAACTTGTTTGGAATGAATTGGAAAATTTCACAACTTGTTTGGGATGAAATGGAAACATTTACAACTTGTTTTGAATGAAATTGAAACATTCAAAAGTTGTTTCGAATGAAATGAAAACTTTCACAACTTATCTACAATGAAAAGGAAACATTAACAACTTGTTTAGAATTGAATGGAAACTTTCACAAATTGTTTAGAATGAAATGAAAACACTCACAACTAGTTTAGAATCAAATAGAAACATTCACAACTAGTTTCGAAGGAAATGGAAACATTCATAACTTGTTTAGAATGAAATGGAAACATTCACAACTTGTTTGGAATGAAATGGAACAGTCATAACTTGTTTGGAATGAAATGGAAACATTCACAACATGTTTTGGGATGAAATTGAAACATTCACAACCTGTTTAGAATGAAATTGAAACGTTAACAACTAGTTTAAGAGGATTTCAGGATCTCATGATAACATATCTTTATGTTATCTACTCATGTACATGCCACATGCATTTTGATCATTTGAGTTCAACATGAGTACAATCATGCATCATTCTAATTTGTTTAACATATTTTCTGCATTTGATATAGCATGTTAGTTTAACAAATCCTAGCATGCTACTAAGAACATTCATGTAAATAATGAATGAAACCTAGCATGCTACTAAACCAAGAAAAAGGTGTGCACCTTTTTTCTTGGTTATCTTTGGCGAAAACTTGAGAAAGAACTTGATCTTAGAGGAGCACCTTGAAGCTTGAATTGAGATGAATAATCTAAATGTAATTCTACCCACAATGCTCTAAAATGGTCTCTAATATTTCAACCACTAAAAGAAAGGAAGGAGGAGACTTTTCTCTCAAGAAAAATGGAGCAAATGGAATGCCTTGGAATCCTCTAAATGGCCGGCCACTAAAGGCTATTTATAGATGACCAAAAGGCACACCTTTACACCAAGCAAGGTGTCATTTAAGCCAAAGAACACTTCCTTTGGCCAAGGGTCATCTATGGTGGCAAAAATACATGTCTCTTTGGCCAGGGAACATTTCCTTTGGCCTAAGAGACATGTCCCTTTGGTCAAGGGACATCTCTTGGTGCTATAACCAACCCATGGCCGAATATACATGTCTCTTGATGTCAAAGGACATCATTCTTGGTGCAATAACCACCCCAACCACCTCATGGCC
>KK904662.1:0-24185 GCA_000696445.1 Aquilaria agallochum | reverse complement strand
TTAATGAGAAAGTGAGTCATGTGAAAATGGACACCGGAAGCCATCGAGAAGCAGAGCAAAGAAGACCTTTACCCATAAATCACGCACCTTTCTCAATTGTGTACAATAATTTACTTAAGTGTCTACAGTACGAAAACATCAAGCTATGCAAGGCAAGGACTTAGCTCAATGACATCGAACAAATAACATATTAATTTGGGAAATAGAAATATTATTGAAATTAATCTCTTTGTACTATATAGTATTTATCTAGTGTGTGTGTGTGTATATATATAAAGGTAATATTTATCTATGTAGCTAGGAGCTCCTTTTCCATTGAGCAAAGTCTTAGATTCAAGTCTTGTATTTAAGTCTTCTGTATAAAAAACCAGATATTAAGAAAATTTTCCTCTTAAATTGGGTCTGAAATGGCTTTTTGTAGATTAGCTGGGCTCAATATAGTTATTGAGTTTTATAGAAAAACAAGTAATAGTATATGCCTACCTTGTATTTTTTTATAGAAACTTAAGGATGTTATACCATATAAACAATATTAGACACATTCCTCAAAGGTTACATCTTACCAAAATTATATTTATGACAATAAACATGCACAGGCTACGTACTTCATTGGCATAGTACATTCGGAAAATGATCTATAAATATAAAAAAGTAACATATTTTAGTGAACGAAAACACCATTGCTTGTAAGACTACTGAATTTGAAAAGAAAGAACTTCTGATGATTTTCGCGAAGAAAGAATGACATACATATATTAGCACTCTCTCGTATTGTAGTTGCTAATTGGCTTATGGCGATTGCTTGATCAATGATATAAGAACCCTCCTGTTAAGTGGCCGGTTCCAATTTGAATATTAGCTTAGAAATTTTCTACGAAAATACATTAAGGCATTAGTTACCCACCTCTACATTGATGAAGCATAAGTTGAAGGGCTAAACATAAAAATCAAATGGTAGAGTGTAATGCGTTGAAGATATGTGCATGTGACTTGTCCCACATAATTGAAAGTTGTCTAATGTGAGATACAAATATATGATGGTGGTCTATTGTGTTATTAGCTTAACCTTTTGGGAGCATTTGCGAGGTCATTACTGTATGTGGTATCTCGCTTAGGGGTGAAAATGGGCCGGGCCGAACCCGAGCCCACTAGGCTTGAGCTCGGCCCATTTGATATTTGGCACTACCCGGGCTCGAGCTCGAATTGCTCGAGCTCAAATTTTCAGGCTCGAGCTCGGCTCGAGATAAGCTCTAGCTAGGCCCGAGGGCTTGTTGGGCTCGAATGACACATACAAATTTTTAGTCTTAGAATTATAATTTAGATGAAAGATAGAGACTGAATTTGTAATTTTCTATAGAGATAGCAAGAGAAGGGAAAATGACAGATCATATCCTAAACTTTCTAATTTTTTTCATCTTTACCATAATTTCATAAATCTCACAAATGAGCCATCACCTTCCTCAAGATGAGTCGGAAGTACGATTGAAGCTGCAACAGCCTTATCGGGTGCGTAGGAAGGAGATCAGCTAACGCAATATCCTGGTACCCAATCAATACAAACAAATAAGTGAATACAGAAACGAAATTTCACAAACTCGGAGACCTTTAAGCCGTTGGCGGTGGCAGAGGGGATGAGGTTGGAGTCCAAGACTCAAAGGATGCTGGCGTAGGCATGGGAGAGCTCGATTCGATCTTGGATCTGTAATTTTTGACGAGAACAATGTGGTCCTCGTTCTGCTGGCCCTTCTCCTTCTACTCGATAGAGGATACAATGCGCTGGGCTGCAATGGAACGAGCTGATGACGGCGAGGTTTTGCTCCTTAATGGTAAGCTTCGCCGCGGGGGTGGCTGCTGAGATTATTGAGGACGGCGATGCTCGACATTGCTGCTTGCTTCGCTTCGCTGACTGCTTGTCGTGCTCGAGTCAAAAGTGGATTGAATGGATGGAATTGAGAAAGGTAGAAAGGGACAAAAGGTGGGCCTGTGAGGCCCGCCCGTGAGCCATTGGGGCCGGGTTTCTTCAAGCTCGGGCTCAGCCCCAAAAGAACTCAAGCTCGAGCTCGAACTTGAATGGGCTTGGCTCGAAAGGTCTCAACTCGAGCTCGATGTCAAGCTATCCGAAAAAGGCCCCGCCTATTTTCACCCCTAATCTCGCTTGATAGATTTGTCTCGTTCAGACTTTCCACAACAAGTGGTATGCTGCAGTTCAATACTCGTTGAATATGCTTCTGATGAGTCAAGGCTTTTGGGAACATGTGTGAGGTCATTATCTTATATGGTATCTCGCTTGATAAATCTCTTCAATTCAGACCCCCCAACATAATGATACTAAAATTTAATTTAGTGTATAAACCTGAGTAAGAGAAATATTCAAAATACTGAATGTAAGTTTTGAAGATGAAACTTATTTAAGTGGGTAAGGATGTAACAACCCCAAATTTTTATTTAAGGGATGAAATTTTTATATATTGTTTGGTATAATTATATAAATGCCAAGATTCAAAGAAAAATAATGGGAATAGGGGATAAAATTAAATCGACTTGATAGGCAAGGAAGACAAAAAAATTAAAAAATGGAAAAATGGGATATAAGCAAATGTGAAGGAAAAGATTAAAACAAAACTCAGAAGGGGAGGCCTATTATGGTTATGGAAAAAGGCAAGTAAAATAGCCAAAAGAATATGGGGAGAAAAGGCATGTGGATAAAAAAAATGAGGGGGACAAAGTTAGAGATATAGTAGGAGAGAGCCAAACTAATACATATGCCATTGTGGAAAAAGAAAAGGGTTTAGTTTCCCATTCTTACAATGTTGTGGTTCTTTTCAAGAAGGAGAAAGAGATAAAGTTGAAGATCAAGACCAACTTAGGAATTTCCTCTTCAAAAAAAGTAATTTTGGTAAATCTTATTTTAGATTATCTTGTATATATGTGTCCAAGATGTTCATTGGTCAGTTATTGACACTGCCAAAAATAATTCTGGTATCACTAACAATTCAGAATAAATAAATTTGTAGTATAACAATGAAAACCAAGTCAAATTCAAAAGGAAAATTTTTAACCGAAAGCTTTCTGTCAGAAAACTAAAAGCCTAATTATCTATTTGACCTCTATACTATGGTGATTCGGTCATTCACTCCCCTGGATTTTTGAGGGGTCATAGTCGATCTTTGAACTTTAATAACCAGGACACTTTGTTCCATTTACTTAAGTTCCGTTTATTTAAAAAAATGAAAAAATGGCATAATTGTAACTTAAGTTTTCTAATTTTTATCTTTTGGACCCAAATGTTTTTATTCCTCCCTTTTTAGTACTCCCTCCGTCTCGTCTCGTCTTACTGGCCTAGTCCATCAGTCCTCCACCATTCTCTCTGCCAATTCAGCCGAAGAGCAAGAGAGAGGGTGACCGGAGCGGCCGCGAGCGGAGGTGATTCGTAGAGCAATGAGTGCAAAGCCTAGTGAATTGGAGAGGATGGTGATTCAGCGATGTAACAAGAGAACGGTGAAGCCCTGCGAATCAGAGAGAGGGGACCGAATCAGAGAGAATGGATCAAATTAGAGGATTCACGAATGACAAGCAAAATCTAATTGACCTAATTATCTATTTGACCTTTGTACTACTGTGACTCGGTCATTCGTTCCCCTAGATTTTTGGGGGTCATAGCCAATCCTTGAGCTTTAATGACCAAGAAACTTTGCTCCATTTACTTAAATTCCGTTTATTTAAGAAAATGAAAAAATGGCATAACTGCCACTTAAGTTTCCTAATTTTTATCTTTTGGACCCAAATGTTTTTATTCCTCCCTTTTTAGTACTCCCTCTGTCTTGTCTCGTCCTACTGGTCTAGTCCATCGGTCCTCCGCCATTCTCTATGCCGATTCAGGCAAAGAGCAAGACGGAGGGTGACCGGAGCAGCGGCGAGCGAAGGTGATTCGGAGAGCAATAAATGGCGAAGCCTGGTGAATCGGAGAGGACAGTGATTTGGCGATATACCGAGAGAACAGTGAAGCCCGGTGAACCATGGAGAGGGGATCGAATCGGAAATCACGAATGGCAAGCAAAATCTAATTCAATTTCGACGGGCTCGTAGTTGAGGCTGGCGGCGACTATGGGCTCGAAATAGGAGCCGAGCCAAATCTGATTCCATTTTGTCAAAATTGAGGGGCAAAAAAAGAGAAGTGAAATAGAGGGGCTAAGGGCTATGGGCTCCGAGTAGGACGCGCTGGAATCGTACAGTATCGCGTCGGAATATCGTCAGTTTCTACTTTTTTGTGGCTTTAATTACAATTTAAGTCCCAAACTTGTTGATTTGTATAATTAGAGGCCTAAAATTTTAAAGTTTGCAATCAGATGCACTTCTGTTACATTACTAACGGAAACCATGAGTCATTGGAGCAAAGTGCCCAGTTATTAAAGTTCATAGATCGATTATGACCCCCCAAAAGTCCCAGGAAGCAAATGGCCAAGTCATCATAGTATAGGGGTCAAATAGATAATTAGGCCAATCTAATTCGATTTCGACCGGCTCGGAGTTGAGGCTAGCGGCGACTATGGGCTCAAAGTAGGAGCCCAGCCAAATTCGATTCCATTTTGTCAAAATCGAAGGAGAAAAAAAGAAGCGAAATCGAGGGGCTAAGTGCTATGGGCTCGGAGTAGGACGCGCCAGAATCGTACAGTATCGCATTGGAATCTCATCGCACCGAAATATCGTCAATTTCTGCTTTTTGTGGCTTTAATTACAGTTTAAGTCCCAAACTTGTTGATTTGTATACTTGGAGGCCTAAAATTTTAAATTATGCAATCAGATGCACTTTTGTTACATAACTAACAGTAAACATTCGATTTACTGAGTCGTTGGAGCAAAGTGTCCAAGTCATTAAAGTTTAGAGATTGATTATGACCCCCCAACAGTTCAAGGGAGTGAATGACCGAGTCATCATAGTATATGGGTCAAATAGATAATTAGGTAAAAACTAAAATAAAAGATTGGGGGGTTTTTTGAATCAAATGCTGAAATAAACTAACTGTAGAATTAAAATGAAATTAACCACTACTAAAAATGCTCAGTTCAGGGTTGATTATCTATTCTAGTTACACAGTTGATTATCGAAGAAAATAAATTTCTTTAATCCAAGCAAATAAACATGACTCTTTAAAGCTAAAAAGAACCCAAGAAATTCAACAATAAAATTAACCAGAAAAGGCTTCAGATTAATTTCTTAATTTTGAGTCACCAGATATTGAAAAGCAATTTCTAATAAACTCAAAATTAACATGAAAAACAATGAACCAAAAGTTTATTCTATGCAACCATCTAAAAGTTTGAATAATTTAACCTGTCTTATTTCTCCCGTATGAACTAACTAAAAATAAAAATAATCTCTAGTTAAATTCACTTGCTTCTAATCGAATTCTTTTCACCCAAGTGGTTTGAAAGAAAATCAAGCAAATTTGCAATCGTAGAACCAATCCAACAAGTGAGAACAGAAAAATTAATTGTAATAAATTTGAACTACAAATAAATAAATACTTAAACTTAAAGAAAGTTTCAATAAAAAAAAATAATTCTTACAACTGGTATTAGCGATGGAAATCGTCCCTTTGAACTGAATTAAAAAACTACTCAAACGTGTTTGGAAGAAAAACAAGGAAAACATAGAGAAAAACAAAAGTGCTAAAAGGAGGGGAAGAGGAGCCGCTAGGAGGGGGGAGCAGCTCTTGTCTTTAAAACCTAAAAAAAGTAGCCTAGTGTGTTAAATTCATAAAATCTCCCTAAATTTTTTATATTTTTATAAAAATACCTTACACAAATAAAAATATTCAAACTAACTGAAAGGTTTCAAAGTTGTGAACCAAAAAATGCTTCAGAAAAGCTATAGAAACTTAAATATGAAATTCGACCTTAATTTATTCATTATATCTCAAAAATCAAAGCATGAAAGTTGTAGATCTCTTTCTTAGCTTCAAAATGACACTTGAATCACATAAAACGGACATCTATAGCCAAAGATATGACTAAAATACTGCAACTACTTTTGAACCAGTGATGACACACAAATCACAACTTTGAAGCTAAATTTGACCCCCTTAACGTGGAAACTGGGTCTCATGGTCTTCATATGATTTGTAGCCCTAGATGTTAGCTTTCCAAGGAATTAAGAATTACTCAATTCTAATCTATATAGCTTAAGATATGATTTTTCTACCAGAATATTACCAATCTGTCAAAATCTTGAAAGAACACAACCAAATTAAAAATTGTAAATTTTAAATTAAATCGACATTTAATTAATTGAGTCCATACATACTCTAACCTATAAAACATACTCAAATAGATCTTTAAGGTTCAAAACACATTAAAACAAACTAGATATGAGTGAAATAAATAAAACAAATATAAGCTTATCATTCATGTAAATTTAAAAAGAGATAAAACTATTGGATAAAATTTTTGGTAGTTTTTAAACATTCAATGAGACAAATGATGATTGGAAATGTTTAGAATGAATTATGAACAAGTTTGGTGAGATTTTGGACGGGTATTGGCGGAATCCGGCGAGTTGGGGCAGGTAGCGTAGACAGAAATCAAAGATTCAAAAATTCTTGTATCCACCGGGTGGACATACACCCAGTTAAAAAACATGAAGGAGACGTTTATTTTTGGGAGAATACAGAAATTAGTTTCGATTAAGATAATTGCCATGATTAGGTGATAAGTGTGATCTATTTACCTTTAATAAAATATTTAATATGGTTATTATCCATACCAATTTTGAATTTAGCGATCCCTCCTTCTTCACTCATCTTATACTTTATTCGATCATTATATCAATTTTTATTTTTTATATTTTTTTGAAATAGTTCTATCATTTCTTTCTTTGCATTTCAATAGTTGGTATAACATGTTCTATCGGTTGAAGATAATTCTATTGGTGCTCAGGGCGAAGAAGACATTGGGGAGATAAATTGTATATTTGATGAAGATGAAAGTAGCGGTTTAAACGTTGAAGTTGGAGGATATGGGGAAGAGGTTGGCGATGATTATGTGAATCCTTTTTCAAATTGCTGAAATACTCATGCACGCAATACCCTGTACAAGCATTGTATTATTCTGTAGTTTGATAGTTTAAAAAAGAAAACCACACAACTATATAGATTTCGCCAAGAATAACACCATACAATTAACGTATTAATCTAGAAACTCAATGTATTATTCTGGAAATCACATGTATTAATCTGGAAATCCAATGTACCATTATATACATTCATTGTATTAAACTAGAAATTCAATGTATTACCTTGGAAATCCAATGTATCATTCTGGAAATCCAAAGTATCATTCTATACATTCCTTATATTAAATTGAAAATCCAATGTATTAATTTGGAAATTCAATGTATTATTCTATACATTTGTTGTATTAATCATGAAATCTAATGTACCATTATATATATTTCTTGTATTAAACTAAAAATTCAATGTATTACCCTGGAAATCCAATGTATCATTCTGGAAATCCAAAGTATCATTCTATACATTCATTGTATTAAACTGTAAATCTAATGTATTAATTTAGAAATCCAATGTATTATTCTATACATTCATTGTATTAAACTATTCAACCACATGATACATACCATAATCAGACCTAAAACCCCAATAAAAAAAAAGTCATGGACATGGGAGGCAGAGGCGGTGGTTAGAAGGAGAAGGGGAAGGATCTGTTAGGCTGCAGCTGGGGGTGAATAAAGGGGATCAGGAGATAAGGAAGTTGACGACCATGGGTCTGATGGACGAGTTCAAGACCTTCTTCTTCGGCGGCCACGAGATGACGGTGCTAGCCCTAACCTAGATGCTGCTGCTGGAGGAGCACCCCCGGTGGCAGGAAAAGTTGTGGGAGAAGATTGCAAACGTTGTAGGTGACAGTCCGATTCTCACCTTTGCACAATCGTGATGCCTCGTCATCCATATCGCAACGCCCCGTTCTCTGTATCGCGTCACCTTCCTACCTGTGCAACCCCTTCTAGACGCCGATTCCATCCCAATGACTAAAGTCTCGAACAAGCGGTAGGACAATCTTTGCTTTTCTTTATGTTTTGGTAAAGCCAGAGTAGATTTCCGGGACGCGTAAATCATGGGTTTTAGGGTTATCAAGCTGCTGGGAAGTTTTTGTATAGAAATAGGACTCAGAAGATGTAACTGCTTCATTATATTCTGCATATCTCGCGCATTAACTTTCTTTTCAAATTTCTTGATGGAAGAGGGGTTCACGTCGTCAGTTGGCGTATATACACCAGGTGTATATTCTCTATTCTCTCGAAGATTTCATGTTCAGGGCAAAATTTGGCTTGATGAAAATGTAGGTCCTGTATCTTGAAGATGGGTGCATCGAGATCTAAATCTTTAAAATTTCACAAATTGGTCCCTACAAGTTACGACTTAGACAAAGGATCGGATTAATAACTACATAAGTCCCCAGAGCTTTTAAAACTGGTTCAGTGAATTCTTAGATTCTATAAATATTCGTTTAGGTCACTGATAAAGGATAATTTTGGGTTGTTTCTTAAATTTGTTTGCTTTTGACATAGGCTTTTATATAATTATTTAAGGTGACTACCATTATTTTGGGAGTTGAAAACCTGCGTTTTGAGATAAGTGACTGTCCATCATTCTGAACTTAAATTATTATTTTTCTATCCACTTTATTGATTTTAAAGTATTAAATTACATTGAATTCTATCCCTATAAAGCTTTGGTTTTAAAGTATGAATAGTTTAATATTTGAATTTATTCTCTTGATTTCACCTTTATTATTTGAAAGTTTATTCTAAAGATTTATCATTTAAATATATTGGAAATAATTACATATACATTATCTATGTTTCTGAGTATGTAAATTGTGTTTTAATAACTATGGGATCAAACATGTTTTATTTATGCTATTATATCGATATAATTTTATAATATTTATGGACTTTTAGATTCTAACTTAAGTTCATTAATATGAATATGTATGTTTTCACTATATTTTAGGAGATGTTGATTCCGTACCCGACTACTAGAAAACCATAGGTAATATGAAACTTAATGTACTACAGAGCTTAAAGTATATTTATTATGAGATGTCGTACTCAGCTGTTAAAGTGCAGCCATAGTGATCACCTCACTCACTATGTTAAAAAATATCATATTTGTTATCTATTTTGAACTGTTCTATTTTGACTAATGATTTTATGTATAAATTTGATCTTTGTTTTTATCATTTTTATGATAAAGTTAATTGTATTTATTTCTAACACTTAAAAGAGGAAATGTTTCAATCTTTTTTAGACATCCCAAAAAAGAATACGTTTTATCTAAATTGGGATGAAGGGAGTATTTTTTCTTATTTAGATTGTTTTCTGGTTGATCCATATATTGTATATATTGCCTTAACCATTGTTATGTTAATAGAATAGTGGACAACCGGTAACTTACTAGGCATTCATGTTTGCCTCTTTTTTTTTTTCCACTCACACAGATAACAAGAAATACAAGATTAGCTAGTCGGTGAGTAAATAGAAGAGTTGAAGGTTTAAGGTAGCATTAATATGAGATTTAATGTACACCATAAACTTAGAGATATTTTATACAAAATTTTAAGTTGTAGTTGAGTCAAATGACAAGTAATAATTTTGGATTATAAATTCTGATAATTTTGATTTACTTGAAAAATTTGTAGCCTTCTAAGTTGTAATACTAAAATGGATTTAACGCTATCTTTTAGCCCCTTGCTGGTTTCTTCAATATATCTTTCAAAGTTCTGTTAAAACAAAAACAAAAACTTCCGCAAAAGGCATGCTCGTATTGATGAAATTCTACCAGTAATATTCAATTCATTATCATAGCTCGCCTATATTGAGGTTGCTAATATGAAATTCATCGCATCAATTAATAATTTAAAGTTAATTAAATTCACGAGCTAAACTATTTGAATTCAATCAAATATTCATCATACATTGATACAAGTATATAGAATAATTACATAATATTATAATAGACTTAAAAACAATAAGTGACATGTGAGCCACACTTAAGCGATCCTATACACAAATTTGCGGATCTTATACTCAGGCGACTTGACCATTTATCAATTTGGCAGTACCTTTGAGACAAGGAACCTCTATCGCAGTTGGCAAAATTTCCACAAATCATTAATGAAGTGAGTGGTCAGATGCGACTATGGGTAATAATCGGAGTTATGGACCCAATGTGGATCGTATTTGTGATTCTGGACGGACTTAGGCCTGAGTCTTTTCTGTTTGTTCTGTGTATGGTTCAAATCGATTATCTATTAGACTCACGATTTTAGATCTATTTGTAGCCCAATAAAAATGTTGGCCACATAAATGGAGGAAATTGTGACATCTTATCGTTTATATAGAAAATTAATGTGACTTTTAATGTATTTATATGATTCCAAATCGAAAAGTTTGATCACTTAATACTTATATTTTTACAAAGAATAGTCTATATAATATATACAGCTGTTTGGTTAACCAGTTCGGAACTTGGGTCTTTACATGATGTATCATTTTGGAAATACTTAAGAAGATCTGTTCCCACTCAAAAAATTTATACTCTTTTCATTTCACAAAGGTTGACATTTTTACCTTCTTTATTACTGAGGCTTGACCTATATATATATACATATTAATTTATATTATAAAAATTTTTAAAAATATATATATTTATAAACTAGAGTATTTTAGGTGCTATTTTCATATAAAATATTTATATTTGTATAAACAAATTTTAAAAAGTAAAATTATGAATTAATTACTATAAATAGTAAAAATGACAAGCTTTGCAAGTCGGTACTTATTTTGCATGCTTGACATGGGAGTCACTGATAAAAGTTCAGGTCCATACCCATACTTACAAATTTCTTGTGAAAATATATTTTCGGAAGCTTCCTTGAGGCACTAGCTGTCCACCTCTAGACTGATGAGGCATAAGTTAAAGACTAACATAAAGGCCCCCAAAGCAGCATAGAGGCTATGGAAATTTGCGGTACTAATACTCCAGATGACTTGACAAGTGATCGGCAGATAATAACTTGAGTGAGGGAAACCCCGCCAAAGCTCGTAAGGCTCCACAAAATTATTGATGAGAAGTGGAAGTGGGAAGAACACGCATCCGGTCAAGCATGACGTTGACTAGCCATTGACCAAGAAAGCAAATATCAGTCTCGATTGAAAGCAAACAATTTCTCCTCTGTGAAAGAAATAGAATTTTTTTTCCCCTTTTTTTGAGTTCAACATGTTCAGTTGTAACAAATATTGCATCCCAAAATAATATTCAATTCATTATTATGCTGAACCTACATATGGGTTGATGACATAAAATTTATCACATTAATGAACTGTTTGAAGTTAACTAATTAACCTACAAGTTCATGCGAAAGTAAAATGACATAGATACAAAATATTCAACTATTATTACAAATTATTCAGTTATAAAATGGAAGCATATGTCATATGTCACTACTAGATGAATCTGCGTCTCGTTAGAGAATTACCCGAGTCCAAAATATCTATTGTCGGTTTTGATTTTTCTTCTAGGGAATATTCACTTCACCAAATACAAGTAGTGGTTGTTGAAACTTCAAATAGGAGCCAACTGCTTGAAATCACTTTTGTAGGGTTTGAGACCCTACACAAATTTGCGGTTCTCATACTCAAATGACTTGACCATCTATCTATTTGGCAATACTTTTGATATTTTTTGGACAAGGAACCTCTATCAAAGTTGGCAAAATTTCCACAAATCATTAATGAAGGAAGTGACAGAACCAGTTTGGGTAACGGGGTTGCAAAGGTAGACCATGATTCTGATTCTAGATGGACCGAGGCCCGAGCATTTTCTTTTTATTCTTTATGTGGTTCATAACGATTATCTACGAGACTAACCATTTATAGATCTATTTATAGGTCAATAAGGATATTGGACATATAAGTGACACCTTATATTTCATATGGAAATTCAGTGTGATTTCTAATGTATATATATGATTTCAAGTTGAAGAGCTTGATATTTTTCATGAATAATAGCTTATATGGTGTGAGCAGATGTTTGGTTAACCAATTTGAAGCTTGGATCGTCACATGACATATCATTTTTTAAAATGCTTAAGGAGATCTATTTATACTAAAAAAAAATTAAACTTATTTTGCATGCTTGACATGGGAATCACCATATCATGATCTATTTTCACTCAAAAACTATGCTTCATGGTGCAAAACCAACTTACGTTAACTTGAAAATAGATAAAAACTCGAAATCTATTTGTGATCACTTCTAAAATTGAAAACAAGTTGGATCCATATCTGGTGATCAATCAAGTGAAATCTATGGCTGTTATTCAGAATGAATTCTATAGAATTGAATTAAAGTGACCCAAAATCAGGTGTTTTATCTTCTGATTGTAAAAGATCAGTACAAAGCATTGGTTTTTCTCAAGCAACTGTTTGTATTATAACATGATAATGTTTTTAGTATTTTATTGAAAAAGTGTAATGACCCTAAAATTTAATTTAGTGTATAAACCCGAGTACGAGAAATGTCCAAAATACTCAAAGTAAGTTTCAAGGTCAAACTTAACTTAGGGGGAAATGATGTAATAAACCCAAAATTTTATTAAGTATGATAGCTTGTTTGGGTTACTTGTATAGGCACCAAAATTTTTTTTTAAAAAAAGAAAGGACTATTAACTGAAGTTGGACCGGTTATTAAAGGATAAAACAGAGAAAAAAAAATTAAGGAGACAACGTAGAAAAGAAGGAAAGGGGAAAAAAAAAAGAAAAGAGATAAAAAGAGTTAGAAAATAATAGGAGAATGCTATGTTAATATTTTTTTTAACAGCAAACTGAATTTTATTAATCAACAAGGGAAATTAAAACTAGTACATTAAACTAGCCAGAGCTAGCTAAGATTTTCCTTCTTGATATTGAATGACATTTTCCAGCCTTATACTATAAATTATTTTATTCTTTTAGTGAAACCCAATTTTGTCATTATCTAAATATTGAATGACTTTTTTACCTTTGTATTATAAGCTATTGGTTCTTTTACTAAAACCCAATTTAATCATTGTCTATATAATTTGAGTTATATTACTTATTATACTATAGGTCTATGTCTAATTAGACATACTAATTTATCCCTAATTCTCCTATATATAACCATAACCTAGTAAAAATTGACTAATTTGCCCCTGGACCAAAACTCACTCCTGCTCATGAAAACCTACCTTTGTCGCCGCTTCGACTACTGCCTCCTCCTTCGACAAACTGTCACTGCCTCCAGATCTTGCCATCACCATCCACCTCCAGATCTTGTAGCTGCTTGCCTTCGGATTTTGTCATCATTTGCCACCCCTTGCCTTTGGAATCGCGTTGCCACTCGCATCCAGAGCTCACATTGACNCTTCAGACGATGTCACTCTGTAGCAACGTGATTTTTTTAGGAGTCACCACCAATCAGTTTACTTAGGTCGATTGGATACCTATTATGGTCTACGAGAGATTCGAAGATTGTGAGTCGGTTATGCTAAAATAACTTTATTAAAATGCCCGAAAATTGGTACCATGGAGTTCAGTTTTATCTTTTACTGACTCTTTATTTTTTAATCTAATCTTTGATTGAAACTAATTTTAATGAATTTTATTTAATTTAATTCCAAACCGTGAATCTTATCAGACCAACCGGATATGGAATCCTAGACGTCCTTGAAATCTCAGGACTTTATCAAATCCACGAAGAATTTGAAAGGAACATCTTGTTCTAGCCTATGAGTCTTATCAGACCAATCGGATTCGAACGAATAATTCGTCTTGGGATTTTATCAAACCACTAAGAACGGATATCTGAATGGTCTACTAAATATCTTGTAATTTGTCGTAATTTATTCTCTTTCTAATCTCTAAGAATTTAAATTACTTATCATAACAAATCATTCTTTATGTGTTATCAAATTTTAAGATGCATTATGAGTATTAAATAAAGAAAACAAAATCACACAATCCTAAAGTTAAAAGAAAATAAAGATAAGTAAAGAAACTTTAAAAACATAAAATAAACTAAACTTTCTAGGTTATGTTTTATGTGAATTTAATGACTAAATTTAATGCATGGTCAAACAAACAAATAAAGAAAAATAAGCATCAAAAGCTTGCTGTTAATGGCCTATCTGCAAAACAAAAAGAAAGTTAGTGACTCAGGAGAATGAAATAAAAATAAGTAGGGCTAAACGAGGGTTATACCAGAAGAGATGAAGGACTGGGTCAGATCCGGACAGAAACGGGTCGGGTTTGCGGGTCTGAAACGGATTTGTCAATTTCTCCGTTCTCCAGCTACGGAGGAACGAGTGACTACCTGGGATTTGCTCAATGGGGGGCGCGGCAACCTGCAAGAGGGGTGAACGGCGAAGGGTGGCGTGGGGCTATGGCTGAGGGGGAGGAGATGCGTTTCGGCCTTCCTCGTTCCCTCTCTGATTTGTGCCGCCGGCACTGGTAGCGACGACGAGGGCTGGCGGTGTGGTTGGAGGCTTGAGATTAGGAGACCAACGCCGATAGAGAAGCAGCAGCGATGGGCTGTTTGGGAGGTTTTAGGATTGAAGGGCAGGGTAGCAAAAAATTAGGTGGGCTAAAGGTGCAGTTTTCTCTTTTTCTGGCTAGGAGCTTAGGGTTACGAAAATTCTCTTCTCTTCTCTTGAAATTTCAACTCATATTTATACTAGAGGGTCTTTAAAACGTGATTAACAATGCTTTTAGAGTTTAAACTTCATCCAAATCAAATTTGAAGAAGTTTAAATCAATTAGGATGCAATCTGATAAAATTACCAGTTTCAGTCCAACAAAACTCTCCCGCTGCCTATTCTGCCCTAATTTCTGTACGAATTTCATTTTGACCCAAAACTTCTAGGAATTGTCAGATTAGCCCCAAGCTTTGCAAAACCCCCAGATTTTTCCTGAAATTTCATAAAATCACCAGATTCAGCTCAAGCTCTCTAAAATTGACAGATTTAACCCAAACTTTTGAATTTTGCTCAAAACTTTCTAAAAATCCCCAGTTTCATCCCAAACTTTTTCTTTTTACCCAAATTGACCCTACAAGACTTTTAGGACTCCAAATTAGTACCTAAACTAAATTAACTCCTATTTCTATCCTAGATGACCACTTTAAATTCCTAAAGATTTGTAGACCAAAATAACAATATAACCTAAATGTGACTAGACTAACAAATTATGCAAAACCCTAAAAATGAAAAAAATGACCCAAATTCCTAACAAATGACCAAATAGTCCCTAAAAATGAAAATTCTCCCTCAACTAATTTTCCTAACCTAAAACCTAAGCAAAAGTCAGTGCCCGGACAAAATTGGGTGTCAACACACTCATTGCTTTTAAACCACAAAAATGGTGATAATAAAATGAAATTGTGTCCAATATAGTATATTGAAGTGTTTGCAAAGTAATATAAAAATAATTTATTAAATGAGAAATTAAAAGTGTCTAAACAAATAAGAAAAAATGTTTGATTAAAAACTGAAAGTGTCTAAAGAAATATGGAAATTGTCTGACTAAATAACTTGTGAACAATTTGTTATCTTTAGAAAACAATTGTTGAAATAATTAAAAAGCATGTTGAAACAAAAAAAAGTGTCTGATTGAATATAAAAAAAATTTCTAAAGAAATATGCAAAAGTGTCTAACTAAATAACTTGTAAACAATTTATTATTTTTTGGAAAATTCTTATTTGAAATAATTTTTTTAAAAAATTTTCTGACTAAATATGTAAAAGTGTTCAAATAATAATGAAAAAGTGTTTAAATATTTAGAGAAGTGCTTAAATAAAGATATATGATTCAATGAATAAAGAAGTGTCTAAATAAAAATTTAAAAATGTCGCGGAACGGGTTCCCAATGCCCCGATAATCTAGGCTTACAGGCCCTTAGGGATTATGAATCCCACTTAGTTACTATTGGCTAACTATTACTTGTAAGAAATATTAAAATGATTTTTGTGCAACTAGTTTCTTAGCCTACCTTGCAACAAAATATGCATGCGTTCATTCTGGCAATGCAAACAAATAAGTAAACTGTTTCAAAAGCATTGCTCGAGCATTTCATTTTAAAGCTTGCTTAAATCGTACCAAGACGATAAAATACTAGTTACTTTAACGTCAAGTAATAGTTTGTGCACACTTAACATATCTTGTATGCACCCAAAAGTAACTCAATGGTTTTACACCACAATGCATCCTAATAGAGACAACACCTTAGCACACAAGGTACTATATATACAAGACAAAAACTTAACTAAGATTCTTCACTTGAGCCCCACTTTTGAGCTATCAAAGTTCCAAGTGCAAGCCCTTCCTTAATCCTTATGCACCACTTAGCCTTTACACTGTAAAGGCATAAAACTTAGTATGTAGCTTAGTCCACAAGTAACTTAGAATCACAAGGATTCTGAAGAAAGGGTACCTGCAAAAAGAGAAAGCTTAGCCCACAACTATCCGCTAGTTGTTAGGCTCAGTGTTAGAACCTGCACAACAAACTTAAGGGAGTGAGTACGTGAATGTATTCAGTAAAGGTCCCTTAGGGGACTTGCAAGGCAGATAGCAAGCAAACAAGCATGCAAACATGACAGACCAATAAACAAATAATCAACCAAACAACAACTCAAACAACAACATAGAAGATATGCAATGCATGAATGTATGATATGCAATTCACATAATCCTTGGGACTTCTTGCACACTAAGTGCCTTATACTTGCCGTGAGCCCAAACGACAGAGGTACTTGAGACATTGGCCCTCGTATCCCGAATACTTTACCTTCCTTAAGTCCCACTTTCGGGTCCTAGAGTAGGTTGTCACCTCCTCTTAAACTTACATATCTTATCCTTAATTTATTGTACAGGGTAGCCATCTTATGTGGTTTAACTTGTCAAACTCTAAGAGTTTGGCTTAGAGCTCCTCAGTGACTCTCTTACTAAACCAAATGGTTTAGTTGGGATGTTCTTAGGTTTCTTAATTAGTTCCCTTAGGTCCAAGACCTTTCTTTCCTAGGCCAATATGGCCTCTAAAATTAACCTAATCCCTCTTAGTGCCCTTTTGACAACTTGAGCACTTTTAGCCCCTAGTCACTCTACTTAGCTTTAACTTAACCACGATACTTGGCTATCTCTTAAATAATGCATAATTAATAACTTAGGAATAAGTCTAAGACCCAACCAAGGCTATGGAACATCTTAAACTAGCCTAGGGATGATAACCAAGAGTTTGAGGCATTCTTAGGTTGCCCTGAGCTTAAGGGACTAATGCCTTGGCGGCGCCGTCAGCGACGTGTCGCCAAAGGCATCAACACTTTGGAATCCTGACGTCTAACGGCGACGCGAAACCAAATGGCTTCACCAATGGAGACGCGTCACCAATGCATTTATAGCATTGTGCGACAACGTGCAAACTTGCACGAAACCTGCTCAAACTTTCTCATCCCAAGTCCAATTCACATGGGTCTTGCTTCTACTTCATTCTCACACATAACACTACATTTTTATGCATTATTTAAGCTTAATTAACTTGAACCCTTACCTTAAACTCAGCCATGAAACGAGAATCGAAGCACAAGCTCTCTTGAGCTCAACCAGCCCTCTTGAGTTCCAATCCTAAAACCAACATGATATGGCACCAAGAAACTCAAATCAAGACCATTTCTAGCTACACAAAACAACCTTGAACCAACCCAAATAAAACCAAGAAGCTTACCTAAGGTTTCAAGTCCAAAACAAAAGCATTAAAGAGCTAGATTGAAGCAAGAACACCAACATGGAGCTTGAGGCTTCTTGTAATCACCTTGGGGCTTTGAATTCAATGGAAATTTGAAGAATTAGGGAGCTTTGGAGCAGAAATTCTGGTGGGGAGAGGGAGTTACGAATTTTTGGAAAGAAAGCAAATGGTAATGGAAGTAAACTAGCCTAAAATATCCTAACTTCCCCCACTAAAGCATACTTCTTGTTTTCTTACTCCTTGACCTTTAAGTTCTCATTTTTTTTTATTTTGGTCACTAAACACTCACCCAAAAACCATCATTCCTTTGTCCTAAAGGATGCCCAAAAGCTTCCTACACTTTTTAGTACAAGGATGGTTCTATTAGTTAGGACAACTAATGGTCTTGACTTTTAGGTGCCAAAGCACAGTTAAGAACTCATTTACTTAACTAAGCTTGTCTTTCTTGCTTAATAAGGTGCTAACTTGAGGTACTTAATTAATTAAAAAAATACTTAAATAAGAATACTTACTTGGTTAAAACCCGTCATTGACTAGGAGATTCATCACAAAAAATGTCTAAAGTGCAATACAAAAATGTCTGAACAATAACTAAAAAAAAAATTATTTTTCTTTTGAAAAACAAATCAGTTTTCACAATCTCTCATCTTCCTCTTTTCCCTTTTATCGCTCATCTTTCCACAACCACAGCCTTTTTCCATAACCTCTGCCTCCTTCCACAACCTCCGCCTCCCTCTACATGCGTTCACCTTAGCTTACCATTCGTCTTGTCATCATTGTGCTTCCTTGCTTTAGACTGCACTGCCTCACCTTGGATCGCAACGCCTTGGCTTGGATCACGTTGACTCGCCTTTGACTGTGCTAGCTTGCCTTGGTGATCGATGGATGTGATCGCGATGCCTTACCTTGCCTTGGATGTGATCGTTGGCGCTTGGATAGAGATGAATGCCACCTTGCCTTGGTGATCGTCCACTTGGTGATCATCGGATGTGATTGTGATGCCTTGCCTCTCATCTTCCAAATGTGATCATCGACGCTTAGACAGATATGAGAAGCATGAAGGAGAATGAAATTTAGGATAAGGGGCAAGTTTGTAAAATTACATCCTATATATGTCCAGGTGTTGACATCATATTCGGAGGTGAGACAACGCAAGGCGAGGCATCGCGATCACATCCAATGATGACCAAGTAGACAATCATCGAGGCAAGAAGGCACTCATCTTTGTCTAGGTGTCGACAATTACATCCGAGGAGAAGTGAGGCATCACGATCACATCCAACAATCACCGAGGCAAGGCGACATGCTCCAAGATGAGACGACGTGATCCAAGGCGCGGCGAAGTGATTCAAGGTGAGGTGGTGTGATATGAGCAAGATGACAAGATTCAAGGCAAGGAGGTGTGATGACAACGAGACAAACGGCGAGGCAAGGCGAACGCAAGTTGAGGGAGTGCTATTGTGGAGGCGATAGTTGTGGGAAGAGGCAGTGGCAGCTGTGGAGGGATAAGGGATGAGAGGGAGAAAAGGCAGATGATAAATCACGAAGGCTGATTTATTTTTCAAGGGAAAAATAATTTTTTTGTTAGTTATTGTTCAAACATTTTTGTATACACTTTAGACATTTTTAAATTTTTATTTAGACATTTCTTTATTCATTGAATCATATATCTTTATTTAAGCACTTCTTTAAATATTTAAACACTTTTTCATTATTATTTGAACACCTTTACATATTTAGTCAGACATTTTTTTAAAAATTATTTCAAATAGTTATTTTCTGAAAGATAACAAATTGTTCATAAGTTATTTAGTCAGACATATTTAAATATTTCTTTAGATATTGTCAATATTCAATCAGACAGTTTGTTTTATTGGTTTAGACACTTTTTTTAATTATTTTGATAGTTATTTTCTAAAAATAACAAATTTTTCACAAGCTATTTAGTCAAACACTTTTCTATATTTCTTTAGACATTTTTTTTATTGGTTTAGACACTTTTAATTTCTCATTATAATAAATTATTTTTTTATTACTTTACAAACACTTCGATGTACTATATTTGACACAATTTCATTTTATTGTAGATACTTTTATGGTACGAAAGCAATGAGTGACTTGACCTAGAGGCAACGATCGGCATGATCCGGTAAGTGACAACACCGAGACTTGGAGGTGATCGACGGTGTGAGCTTTAGACGCAAGCGGCTATGCGATCCAGAGGTAAGGGGCAGCGAGTGATGACAAAATCCAGAGGCAAGCGGCTATAAGATCTGGAGGCGAATGATGACGGTAAAATCTAGAAGCAATGTGTAACACCCCCGTATCCCACATGGGTGAAACGTATGTGGGAAGCCTTATGTGGATATATAGGCTCAAGTTCTAAAGCACAAACACCTAGCGCTTATCCTTTTCCAAAAGATAGCCCATGTGGTGTGGGCAGGTATTCTGTTGATCTGTTCTAGATTTAAGTCATTACAGATGGTATCAGAGCTGACTAGGAATCATGATGGTATAGTATAGTGGTTGTGCACATGTATCATCTATCAGGACTGATCATGAATTTGAGAGGCTACTTGGCCAGAGGCTAAGTAGTCCAATTAGAGAGGTTACTTGACCTAAGGAACCAAGTAATCCGATTGACCCCAACAAGGACGTTGAATACATAAGGGGTGGTTTGTAATACCCCCATATCCCATATGGATGAAATGTATGTGGGAAGCATTATATGAATATATAGGCTCAAGTTCTAGAGCACAAGCACTTAACACTTATCATTTTTCAAAGGATAACCCATATGGTATGGGCAGGTATTCCATTGATCTATTTTGGACTTAGGTTGTTACAAAACTATAATGCCTATAGTTTTATAAATCTTAATTGTAAAAAATATCTTAATTTGCCAGAGATTTTTAAGCAATTAATTAAAAATAATTTAAGAAATATAAGGTAAAACATTTTCTTTGAATCTATGTTCCAAATAATAAGAGAATTAAACAAAATTGGAGTAATTAAGTGACAATCCTTGAAAAAATAACATATGAATAATGTGTCAATTTAAAAAAACCATATGTTTCTTTTAAAAATGAACTAACACAAAATAGAAATCCAGTCCCAGCCATTTTTATTTTTGAAGGGCTATAGCGTACCCTCACCTAGTCTGCTCCACATCCTGAACCTCATCATACGGCTCAGTGTATTTTGTCTCTTCATGGTACTCACCTAAGAAAACATGTTAGAAGGAGAGGTGAGCACAACTTGCTCAATAAGGGGGAAGTATCAGGCCTATTGCGTGGGTCTTAATATTCCCACAACAAACAACAATGAATAATAAACTTTAAGTTATAGCAATTTAATTAAGGAACAATTTCATACAACATCATAATAACAATATTAAAGTCCTACTAGCATGCTTGAACTAATATGCATATGCATAATTCCTTTTGCCGATTAAATCATATCTTATTGATGAATCATTTAATCCAATACTTGAATACCGTCGGAAGAACCTAGGGTGGTGAGTGTGTACATCACCTACTCTTGGGACAACTCTTAGGTAGTGCCATTAGGGATGCCACGAAGTCAGAGCTTCTCAGGATACTTACACCGAGGTAGAGCCCCTTATGACATCAGCCATAAGCTTGGTCCCCTACTAGCTATAGTCCGACAGCACACAAATCATATTTCCATACCCCATATCAATATCGGGTCATGACTAGGGATGGTCCGCCGCCACCCTAACATGCCTCTTGGGTTTGAATCGTTTGTTTCGAACTTCTCTTCTAAATTTACAGCTCGTCAGGTCATGCAAATATGGTCCGTCACCAACCTTGTATGTCTTGTGTTTTATCTTACTTCTCAAATCTTTTTCTTAATGCAGTTTTGTGTATAACAAATATCAATCATATGCAACAACCAATTAATGCATGACCGTAGCTCATTTCATTTTACCTTTTTTTAGTAAAGTACCATGATTCTAATGCATCTGATTTTTTTTATCTTGTTATCTTAGCTTAGTGTTCTATGATGACATGACAATCAATGATATCTTTTTAAGTGTATTTATGATATATGTTCATCTCCTCTCTTGTGAATTCTTTCTAAGTTTGTCATTTAGCATTTACGCTCTTAATCCTTTATTTACCAGCTAATAGTAATTTATTATGGCCCTAGGATACCACTAACGGTTGCTTTTAACCTCATCATGCAGCTAGCGAGCTGGTTGGCCCTAATCATGGCACTAGCGGTGTTTATCTTACCAGCTTTAAACATGGTACTAGCAAGTTTATTCAAGCAGTCCTAACAAACTTCTAACTAAGTGCTTGTTGCAAACGGTCATATAGTATAATACTAATGCCAAACATACATCATATATCACATCATTACAATCATGCAACCAACCAACCGAAATTACATCTTAATGGAAGAGAACTGAAATAAGATAAAATAAAATAAAATTCTCAAAAAACTAATACCCAATTCATTTTAAATTTAGTCAATTGACTACAAAATGACTTATTTTTGTTTTTACATCTTTTTTACTTGAAACTAATTTTAATTAAAATCCAATATTATGTAGCTGCAATAATCAATTGAAAATATAATTTTTATAATCTTACTAAATTTTATGAATTTTTTTAGTTTCAAGCCTTAAAAAAAAATTTATAAAAATTTAACAACATCCTAAAAATTTACTTTCAAATTGATTCTTGCATCTAAATAATATTGGCTTTCAAGTAAAAAAGATGTAAAAGTAAAAAAAAATTAGTTAACTTTATTTTGAGCCTAAGAGGGCCCACGAGAACTAACCCGCTCTTCCCCCTTGCTTAGTACGGAATAATGGGGCAAAACGGGGTGATTTCTTAGGAAGGTCCTACAAAATGTTAGTAAGGTAGAAAATTAGAAAATATTCTAAAGTTTAAAAATTTCTTAAATGGTATTTGGAAGGTTCACATTCTTGACATCTAGCCTGAAATTTTACCTAATAGGAAAAAGGGCCTCAAGGTGTCTTTGATGACCACGTACCTATTCGGGATCGCGTCGGGAGCCTTCTTGATTTGATCCTAAAATTACAACGGCCAATACATTGAGTTATAAGCTCATTTAGTGGCTGTAAAAAGCGAATTTGGAATGATAAAATTTGATTTTGATTATCGATGTGTTTTTAGGATCCTTGGCACTATAGGAATCCAAAGAAGTAGTAAACCTTTAAGTAAGGATTTTCTACCCCTTTGTAACAACATGGACAGCAAGGAAAAGAGATTTATTAGGACTATAAGATTTGAAATTGGCAGCCAAAAGAATTTTAAAAAGGCAATAATGGCTTATCAAGGGTTAAGAGCAAGTATGGACCCGATCGCACCGGGAACGAGTCCAAAAACCAAAAACTTTGATTAACGATGATCTACCAAAAATTTACAACGAAAATATAAGGCCTTTAGGTGCTAGAAAAAAAAATAAAAAAGAAAAAAAAAAGAAGAGAGAAAAAGGATAATTATAGGGTAATTAATGGTGAATGTGATAATAATAAAATAAAATGAGATAAAATAAATTAACCTCAAAATTCAATATTTTAGGAGGGTTGCGGCTGAAAATTTCTTGTAAGATAGAAATTAGGTCTAGCTGAGAAATTATCTTATGTAATAGTAGCACAAACCCGGTATAAAACGTATACTTGCATAAGCTAAATTTTAGGAAACCTAGGCAAATGAATTCAAAATTGAATGAGACAAATTTATTTCAACTCATTTTCACAAAAAGAATCCAATGGTTTTCTTAGATTTTCCATTTGATGCTCGGTTAGAAAAGGACAATAATGCCCTTAGCCTAAAGAAGATCATTTTTAGCTTCCAGCTTGAAATTTGACTTAGTGACCACTAAAAGGAATTATCTAAGGATTAAGATTTTTAATTTTATATTGATTTTCTAAATTAATAGGTAAAATTATGAAAATACCATTGAGGCTAAAAGGGTAATTTTTGCATTTAGGGTAATTTGGAAATTTTCTTTTTCTTAATTTTTAGGGTTATTACATAAATACCCAAGTCCAGAACCAGTCAACGGAACACCTGCCCACACCATATAGGCTATCATTTGGAAAAGGATAAACACTAAGTACTTATGTTTTGAAATTGGAGCCTATATATCCACATAAAGCTTCCCACAATTTACTCATGTAGAATATAGGGGTGTTACAAACTCCTCCCTCATGTATCCAATGTTCTCATTGGGATCAGTTGGATTACTTGGTTCCCCGGACCAAATGACATCTCTAATCGGACTACTTAGCCCCTGACCAAGTAGTGATGCGAACCCCGATGGTATAAAGACCATGAAACGCGCCCAAGATGT
>KK904660.1:9658-19796 GCA_000696445.1 Aquilaria agallochum | reverse complement strand
CAAATCCCTCTGCATGATATGTGACATACCCAATGACCTCCTTCAAGTTCACTCAGTTACGAGCAACAAAAGAAAGTATCAAAGTATGTGACTCACATGTAGGGAACCTTAATGACCTTAGGTCAAAGGACTACATATACCATGATCACTATGAGAATCACTTATGACACTCATATAACGATCCATGTAGTGTTCTCAGGTAGGTCAGTCCAGTAACAAGTTCTCCAACTTGTACCCATTTATAGACTACATATCTCATATTAGTCTTCACATATGCTAGTGGTTATGTATTATTGGAACCCGCTCCATAATAATACTAGAACAGGGACGTTTGAGAATATCATTGTTCTATGGTTACAATTATGTTTATTACATTACATAGAACAAAACAACAAACATAATTGCTGGATTAATGCCTTAATAAAATATCATGACTCAATGTGCAAAAAATACAATCATCTCATGATTGGCTTTTGGGCACAACACTAACATGAATCACTCAGTCGGCATTACTGATGCTTAAAGAGCTAGAGTGACTTGCATAGGAGGATTAGCATCTAGTGCTAAAACTTTACATCTTAGACTTATGGATACCATCTCCATAATCAATGAAAAAGAGTATTATTCATTGAATAGGGTGGCCATAGAGGAGGAACTTGAGAAAATTTCTATAGCCAACTAATTTCCTAAAGTGTTTCTAGCAGAACTACCTGGGTTACCACCTAAGAGGGATACTGAGTTTGCTATCCATCTTTAGCCTAGGATTGAACCTATTTCAACACTACCTTATAGAATGTCAGCTCCCGGGATGGATGAGTTAAAAAAGTAGTTGGAGGAACTGCTAAAGAAGGGCTTTATAAGGGCTAGTGTATCATCGTGAGGACCCCCAGTGTTGTTCATGAAGAAAAAGGATGGGAATTTTAGATTGTGCATCGACTATAGAAACTTGAATGTAGTAACAGTCAAGAATAAGTATCAGCTTCCTAGAATTGATAATCTATTCGATAGACACAGAGGAGCAATGGTATTTTCTAGGATTGACCTCCGATCTGGATACTTTTAGATTAGAGTTAGGGAGGAAGATATCTTGAGAACTGCCTGTAGGACAAAGTATGGACACTATGAGTATACAGTTATGCCACTTGATGTGACTAACGCTCCAGCAGTGTTCATGAAAGCTATGAATCGAATCTTTAAACCATTTTTGGCTCAATTTGTTGAAGTTTTCATCGTTGACAGTTTGGTGTACTTACAGACTACCTCAGAACATGAGAAGCACCTCAAGTCAGTTTTGCAAGTGCTGAAGGATAATCAGTACTATGCAAAGTTGTCTAAGTGTGAGTTTTGGTCTGAAAGGATTCAATTTTTTGGGACATCATCAATTGTCAGGGTTTGTCAGGTGATCCTGAAAAGGTTCAGGCAGTAGTCGAGTGGAAGAGACTAACTACAGTTATAGAAGTTAGGAATTTCTTGGGCTTGGCAGGCTACTACAGGCAATTCATAGAGAAATTCTCTGTGATAGCTACACCATTAATGGCCTTGACCAAGAAAACTCATAAGTTTGAATAGACACCGAAGTGTGAAGAAACTTACATAGAGTTGAAGAAAAGATTGACTAGTGCACCTAAACTCATTCTACCATATTCGAACAAAGCTTTGGTCGATCGTCGAAACTGCAAAAAATAATTTTGGTATCACAAATAACTCAAAATAAATAAATTTGTGGTATAGTAGCGGAAACCAGGTTGAATCCTAAAGGAAATTCTTTATCTAAAAGCTTAAAGCTTCCTGACAGAAAACTAAAATAAAATATTGTGGGGGATTGTTTGCAATAAAAAAAAGAGATAAAATTTTGAAACAAAAAATTAGGGCTCAGGCTACCCACTCCCCCACACTTAAATCAAACATTATTCTCAATGTTCACAATAAAAGCACAATTGAGGAAAAGTAAAGGTATCACACTGAGAGGTGATTTTACAATGATTCACAGCCTACAATTTGACTCCAAGTTGTTACCCTATATGGTTCAGTTGAGCTCCAGCCTGAAAAAGTACTATTGACCAAGAAAACCAATTGTGAGAATAAAAAAAACTTGAAAAATAAAACCAGAGGAAAAAGAAAAATAAAAGAAATAAGAAACTTTAACAGAAGAAGAAATCTCCCTGGCAATGACGCCAAATTTTTTGGTCGATCATCGAAACCACAAAAAATAATTCTAATATCACCAACAACTCAGAATAAATAAATTTGTACTATAGTAGTGGAAACCAGGTCGAATCCCAAGGGAAATTCTTTATCTAAAAGCTTCTTGACAGAAAACTGAAATAAAACATTGTGGGGGATTGTTTGCAATAAAAAAAGAGATAAAATAAAAAAAATGATCAGAGAACAAAAATTAAGAAACCTATCACATAAGAAACCAACAAAACAATCAAGAATTCAAACCTTGGCGTCAGTCGACATGCACCACCAAATTCCTACAACTGATCATCGATGTATAGATAGATCAATAAAGATTTTGAATATTCATCATTGGAGCTATCTTCCTTCCTCTGCTTAGATATAGTTAATTAGAAAACAAATGATCTGATTAACCCTAACTGCTAAACAACCTAAGACAAGCACTTTGATTTAGTTTAACAATTGCTTTAAAAATTAGAGAGATCGATGAAACTAAATAATACAAACACAAGCGGCTGCATTTAATTTATTTGAATGTTCTCCCTAAGACCTAATGATTTCTGATATAGTAAATCACTAAACCTCAATTGCTTCACATATTAGAGAAACCAAACAATTATGGATTTGATTTCTAACCCAGCAGTAGATTGAATTTGAATAACAACTAGTAGGCCTCCTACCATATAAATGAAACTATCACGAATTTAATCATAGAAGAACATCTAATACTCAAAAAATTAATTGATGAATAAAAATAACTTTGATTTCACAGTGCTGAAGAATTCGAGGTTTCAATCTCCTTCAACCAAGAATAAAAAAAATGCTAAAAAGAAAAGAAAACAAACAAGAGACAAAGAGAGTGGGGGGTGGAAGCCCTTGGCGGCAGCTGCTGCAATATAGCTAACCTAGTATGGTTAAATCCACAATACTCCCTAAAATTCCTATACTATTACAAAAGTACCCCACACAAATAAAAAGATTCAAACTAACTGTAACGTTTCAAAGCTATCAGCCAAGCAATGCTCCAAAACAGGAGTAGAAAATTCAAGCTAAGATTCGACCTTGATGAAGTCATTATTTCTCAAAAATCAAACCATCAAAGTTGTAGATCTCTTTCTTATCTTCGAAAAGACACCTAAATCACATAAAATAAACATCTACGGCCAAAGATATGCCCAAAATACCGCAACTACTTCTTAACCAGCTGTAACTCACAAATCATGACTTTGAAGCTGAATTTGGCCCTCTTAACATGCAAAATGATTCCATGGTCTAAATGTGATTTTTAGCTCCAGATGTTAGCTTTCCAATGAATTAAGAATCACTTGATTCTAATCTCTGTAGCTCAAGATATGGGTTATCTACCATAACATCACCAATCTGTCAAAATCTTGAAAGAACACAACCAAATTAAAACTTGTAAAATGGTAAATTAAATCAACTCTTAATCAATTACGTCCAGATATATTGTAAGCTAGAAAACATATTCAAAATATTTCTTGAATGTTCAAAACATATTAAAACATGTTAAATATGAGAGAAATAAATATAATAAATACAAGCTTATCAAATTCCCCCATACTTAGCTTTTGCTCGTCCCTGGGCAAAAATCAAAATAAAAACATACTTTTGAGCTAAACTGAGTAATATAATTTCACATCCAAGGGTCTTGAAAAATTAAACAAGAGGAATTAAGTACGCGATCTACTTGGCAATAGCAACTCAAAACTAAATAAGTCATTGAAAGCAACTTCTTCTCAATCTAGCAACAATCACTATTGAAAATTTGAGAAAAACATCAAACTTTTGTATGAAGTAAAGAGAACAAACTAGATAGATAAGAACTTAAAAAGCACAACCGGTCTTACCACAAACCCATGAAAAATAAGAAATCAGTTGAGAATTTACTTTTTTTTATTTTTACTTGATTTTTTTTTCATTTTGTCTTTTTCTTGTGTTCTTCCGTTTAGTGAGTGTATAATAAGGGCTCTACGATATCGAAGCTACTAACTCGACACAACTCCAAAGTGATCTTTGACCGTACTCATGTTCCTAGTACCATTTCGAGTAGTGATCGACTCTTACCTTAAGAGAAGACCCCAACTTAGTCAATACCTAGAACAGCGGAGTAGCATTTTTTTTCCTATCAGAATGCAACAATCCAAACAACAATTTTTATTTTTTTCTCAAGTGATTCAAATCATCCATCAACCGAACAAACCACATATTCAACTTAATAAGCTCATAATCTTACAAGGTTTCAATCAATGTACTAAGTACACAAATTTGATGAAAAAAAATCAACTTTTCAAGATAACCATCAACTAACTTGATCAAAACTTGAAAAAATAATTTAAAAATAAAATTTGAAAGTTACATAAAGACTAATAAATTACTAACTCTATACTCAAGCTAAGCATTTAAGAATCAAAAAGGTGAAATCATCTAACAACTCAGATCAATGCTCAAAAGTATGAATAAAAAAATTTTAGTTCAAAAATTTTGAAAACAGAAAATTATGGCTCAGGCTACCCACTCCCCCATACTTAAATCAAACATTTTCTCAATGTTCACAATAAAAGCATAGTTGAGGAAAAGTAAAGGTACCGCCCTGAGAGGTGATTTCACAATGATTCACAGCCTAGAATTTGACTTCAGCTTGTTGCCCTATATGGTTCAGTTCACCTCCAGCCTGAAAAAGTATTGCTGACCAAGAAAACCAATTGTGAGAATAAAAAAAAACTTGAAAAATAAAACCAGGTAAAATAAAAAAAAAGAAATAAGAAACTTTAACAAAAGAAGAAATCTCCATGGCAACGGTGCCAAATTTTTTGTTGATCGTCGAAACTGCCAAAAATAATTCTAGTATCACTAACAACTCAAAATAAATAAATTTGTAGTATAGTAGTGGAAACCAGGTCGAATCATAAGGAAAATTCTTTATCTAATAGCTTCCTGATAGAAAACTGAAATAAAATCTTGTGGGGGATTGTTTGCAAAAAAAAAAAAAGATAAAATAAAAAAATGATCAGAGAACAAAAATTAATAAACCTGTCATGTAAGAAACCAACAAGACAATCAAGAATTCAAACCTTGGTGCCAGTCAACATGCACCACCGAATTCCTACAACTGATCATTGATGCATAGATAGATCAATCAAGAGTTTGAATATTCATCATCGGAGCTATCTTCCTACCTCTGCTTAGTCATAGTTAATTAGAAAACAAGCGATCTAATTAAATCTAACTACTAAACAACCTAAGACAAGCACTTTGATTTAATTTAACAATTGTATTAAAAATTAGAGAGATCGATAAAACTAAATAATACAAATGCAAGCGGCTGGATTTAATTTATTTGAATGTTTTCCCTAAGACCTAATGATTTCTGATTCAATAAATCACTAAACCTCAGTTACTTCACAGATTAGAGGAGTCAAATAATCACAAATTTGATTTCTAACCTAGCAGTAGATTGAATTCGAATAACAACTAGTATGCCACCTAGCGTATAAATGAAACAGTCACGAAATTAATCATAAAAGAACATCCAATACTCAAAGTATTAATTGATGAATAAAAACAACTTTGATCTCACAGTGCTGAAGAATTCAGGATTTCAGTTTCCTTCAACCAAGAATAAAAAAAACACTAAAAATAAAAGAAAACAAACAAGAGACGAAGAGAGTTGGCAAAGAGAGAGAGAGAGTGGAGAGGTGGAAGCCCCTGGCGGCAGCTGCTCCTCTATTCTAATATAGCTAACCTAATGTGGTTAAATACACACAAGTTCCTAAAATTCCTATATTTTTACAAAATTATCCCACACAAATAAAAAGATTTAAACAAACTATAACGTTTCAAAGCTATCAGCCAAGCAATGCTCCAAAACAGCAGTAACAATTTCAAGCTAGTATTTGGCCTTGATGAAGTCATTATTTTTCAAAACTTAAAGCATGAACGTTGTAGATCTCTTTCTTATCCTCCAAAATGACACCTAAATTGCATAAAACGGACATCTACAGCAAAGATATGCCCAAAATACCGCAACTGCTTCTTAACCAGCTATGACTCACAAATCTCGACTTTGAAGCTGAATTTTACCCTCTTAACACGCAAACTAGTTCCATGGTCTGAATGTGATTTTTAGCTCTAGATGTTAGCTTTCCAATGAATCAAGAATCACTTGATTCCAATCCTTGTAGCTCAAGATATGGGTTTTGTACCGGAATATCACCAATCTGTCAAAATCTTGAAAGAACACAATCAAATTAAAACTTGTAAAATGGTAAATTAAATCAACTCTTAATCAATTGAGTCCAGATATGCTGTAAGCTACAAAACATACTCAAAATATATCTTTAAGGTTCAAAACATATTAAAACATACTAAAAATGAGAGAAATAAATATAATAAATATAAGCTTATCAAGCTTTTACAGTATACACTGATGCATCGGGTTCTGGTCTAGGGTGTGTGCTGATGCAGGACAGTCAGGTAATAGCCTATGGTTCAAGACAGTTGAGACCTAATGAGTTTAACTACCCTGTTCACAATCTTCAGCTAGCGGCAGTAATTTTTGCACTTAAGCTTTGGAGGCATTACTTGATGGGGAGGTCATTCAGGATCTTCACCTGTGATAAGAGTTTGAAGTATCTGTTTACACAGAAAAATTTGAACATGAGGCAACGTCGGTGGATTGAATACATAAAAGATTATGATTGTTCAATTGAGTACTGTGTTGGTAAAGGAAATGTGGTAGTAGATGCATTGAGCCAGAAGTACACAAGAGTGATCCCATTTAAGGATCAGGCTATGAATTCCTCCAAATGAGTGTTGGGGAATTGTTTCTTAGCTTTGCAAGAGTTTTGGAAAAACCAAGAGAAATCCCTAGTCTACATTCTGGAAATACAATTAGATTGGTTAGTCAGAGGTAAGAATGCTCAAATAAAAGATCCATTATTGAAGAAAATTTTAGGAAAAATGTAACTTGGTACTGTGAAGAAGGAATTCCAGTACAAGGATGGGACACTACACTATGGAGATCATCTCTATGTACTGAATATGGAAGAACTTAGGCAACAAGTCCTATAGAAGGCACATAGTAGCACTTTGAATGTTCACCATGCCATTAGTAAGATGTATTATGATCTGAAGGCTCATTTTTGGTGGCCAGGATTTAAAAAAGGATGTAGGAGGACATGTGGTGAAGCGTTGGACTTGCCAAATGGTTAAAGCTGAACATCAGAAACCAGCGGGTACGCTTCAGAGTTTACCTCTTCCAGTGAGGAAATGGGGGTCCATTATTATGGATTTCCTAGTGGGATTGCCAAATACCCGAAGTCAGCATGATGCTATATGGGTAGTGGTTGATCGCCTGACTAAATTGGTACACTTTATACCTATCAAGATTACTTATACATTGGAGAAGTTAGCTCAATTCTACCTTAAGGAGATTGTGAGACTCCATGGTATACTAGATCAGATTATATCTAATTGAGATCCTCGGTTTGTGTCATGATTTTGGAATACTTTCCAAGAGGCATTAGGAAGCAAGGTTAGTCTTAATACCACTTTCTATCCTCAAACTGATGGGCAATATGAGATAGTGATCCAAACTTTGGAGGATATGTTACGTATGTGTGCTATTAATTTCAAAGGTGATTGGGATCAACATCTACCACTTATTGAGTTTGCTTATAATAATAGTTATCAAACTGTTATAAGTATGACACCAAACAAGGCTTTGTATGGAAGGTGATGTATGACGCCCCATTGTTGGGTAGACCCTGTAGACAGTGTAGTTATCGGTCCTGAAATCATAGCTGATACCACTGCAAAGATCAAATTAATCCAGAAACGAATTAAGGCAGCCAATGATCGGTAGACTAAGTATGCTAATTTGGGAAGAAGAGATTTAAGTTTTGAAGTTGAGGACAAACTACTTTTTAAAGTGTCGCCCATGAAAGGAGTTACTCAATTTGGGTAGAGGGGTAAGTTAGCCCTAAGTACATTGGACCCTATGAAGTTTTGGAGCGAATAGGGAGAGTTGCTTATTGGTTGGCATTACCACCTAACCTATCCCAAGTGCAAAACGTGTTTCACGTTAGTTTACTTAGAAAATGCACAGTGGATCCAGGACAGGTAGTTAATGCTTCAGTGGTACCCATCTGGGAAGACTTGACCTATGAAGAGAAACCCATTCAAATACTTGACAGGCAAGTCAAGAAACTTCAAACTAAGTGGATTTTGATGGTTAAGATCCTTTGGTCTAACCATAGAAGAAAGGAATCTACTTGGGAAACAAAGCAGGATATTCTGAAAAGATATCCTAATGTTTTTCCCGAGTTGCAGCAAGATTTTGGGGACCAAATTCTAGAAGGAGGTGAGAATGTTATGGCCCTACTAGTGGGAAGCATGCTTGGGGAAGGTAAAGTACTCTAAATTAAGTTTGGAACCTTAATTCAAGTTTACATAGTAAGAATAAGAAAGTTGAGCAAAGTTCACTAAGTTCCAAGAAGGTTAAGGCGCTAAATGAGGTTCAGGGGGGCAAAATGGTAATTTTGTATCCTAAATAGCCAGGCTAGGTCCCAAGTGGTTAAAATGAAGTTTTATAACTTAACTTTTAACTTGAACCCAAACTTGATGAAATAAACAAAGATTAATCAAGAATAGCTAAGCTTACCAAAATATGGGGACCTAGGTGTATCATGTCTAATACTTTGATCACTTAGATTAAAAATTGTGTTATAAGGGGGTAAAGTGAAGGGTGGCTGCCGTAAACCCGAGTTCATCCTCTCCACCCTCATTTTTCCATTCAATTAAGCTTGAAATCAAAGTTTCTTGGTGAAAAGATAAGCCATCACAAGTATATAGGCCATTGGGAGCTCATTTCAAGCATAAAACTATGGTTTTGGAGCTTGGAAGCATGTTTTCTCCCATCCCGTATTTTTAGTACTAGGTAACCAATGTATTCTTGATTGATTTCAAGTTTATTGGTTAGTTAGGAGCTTGGGTTTTGGTTGGAAAGCAAGAATTTGACGTTTGGTCCCTATGTTTTGTTTGGAACTTTGGTGGTGTTACCTACTCTAGGGTAGTCCAGTTATGGTGCCAAAACTGTGCATTTAGACTCCCAAGATTGGTAATGTTCTGTAGGCCATCAGAACACTACCCTTAGTATGCATACCCAAGTGCCCCTCTTGGGCACTATGTAAATACATGCATATTGGTCCAACCATCACACACATATTCACATTTCATGCACACCATGGCAGAAAAGAAGGAAAACACTAGCAAAAGTCTTAGTTTTGGCTTCCACACATTAGGCAATCTTGGTAAGTTCTAGTGGCCAGCTACTGCACTTGTAACTTACACTAATAAAATGTATCATTCTAGCCTCATACACCCTGTTTTATTTTCTCCATTATGAAGTAGAGACTTGGAGGAAACCAAGGAATTTTTTTTTTACATCAACAGCCCACCTATGGACCAAGGTATGGATTTTTTAAGTCGGTTACAAAATTCTGACCAAATGAAGAGTAACTCAGCCAATTTTGCAACATCATATATTTGGATAAAAAGATCTAAATCCATAAATTCCAAATTATAGTTCACCCTCTAGATGTTCTCTAAGGGTGGTCAAAATTTCATGCCAAGATTCATTCTACACAGGGAGATATTAAACTTTAGGTACATGGTCAAAATTCTGGCAACTTTTGGACCATTTTGCCCATACAATTTTTCCAAACCATGCAAACACTTCATTCACAAGGGGAAAGCCCTCCAAGGCTATCCCATACATATAAAATACAATATTAATTACATTCTCTTGCATCTAGCAACTTTATGTGGTCAAAACAGAATTCGAAAACAACCAGCCTATCATTCACACTTAGGCAGCTTTGCACCACATCACTTGCATAGCCAAAACATTACTCAAATGTTCACATACTTGTCTCAT
>KK904659.1:1890-23854 GCA_000696445.1 Aquilaria agallochum | reverse complement strand
GATGGCAAGAATCTTCGGGGTGGATCAAACTCAAGAAAACACAAACAGAATCGTTGGCACGTTGTAAGATGGCTACTCAATCCCCTTTTCCTTGATTTCTCTCTCGCCTTCTGATGAGAAAAAAGACACTTCTTCCAGTTGTTGCTGACTGACACATTTCTTGCTTTTCTAGTGGTTACATGCCTCCTGAATATGCATTGCATGGCCAATACTCAGTGAAGTCCGATGTGTTCAGCTTCGGTGTCTTAGCACTTGAGATCATCACCGGCAAAAAGAATACTAGTTTTCGCCAAGAAGGCAATCCTGAGGGTCTTTTGAGCCACGTGAGCAGTTCTCCGAAAACCTTTCTAAACAAATCTTTTTGTTTTTTGCAGCAATCCAATTTGACGCCAAAAGTTAAACGGGGCGCCCCCAAATTTTTTGATGTCGTTTGTGGCTTTTGTTATAGGCATGGAGGCAATGGAGAGAAGGAAGTGGGTTAGAGCTAGTGCATCCGGCTTTGAGGGATTCGTGCTCTAGAAATGAAGTCACCAGATGCATCCATGTCGCCTTGTTATGTGTCCAGGAGGATCCAACAGAAAGGCCAACAATGGCAACTCTGGTTCTCATGCTTAGCAGCTTCTCTGTCACTCATCCATTGCCTAAAAGGCCGGCGTTCTTTGATTACAGCAGAACAGAACCGCACAATTCTACTAGCAAATCAGCCTCATCTGTAAATGAAGCATCCATCACGGACCCATACCCTCGTTAGCTCTGGAAGCATATAGAGCTATATTGCAAATTATGGAGGCGAAGTTAATGTTATTGCAGACAAGGCCTACATTTACTTTGCCTCTTTGTTGCCTCATAATTGAGTTTCTCAATTTGAAGAGAAGTCATCTGGTATTGGTGAAGGGGAATTATCTTACATCCCGAGTATGTTGTCTCGTTTATATCCTCGAGAAGATTCAGATTTTAATGGGAGACCAGCTGGAAGTTAGGAAATGCATGACATGGTAATCCAAATAAAATCTTTTGTTGTAGTATGAGGCAAATAAAGCAAGACAGGCAACATGACAATGTCATTGAGGATGGGATTGCAAATAGCAATATGAGATATTTTGCTAGTCCATTTCAAGTTGATGCCTAAGGCCTAGATCGGCAGGCGTTAAATTGGGCCATTTAAGATATTTTGACACGTTGGCATGTTAGACCCAATTGCCGGAATAGAAGGTACCAATACCATTGAAATTTGCAATTAATTACGATTTTACCATGCTGAACTTACTCTTTACCAGCCCGGTAAATACCCCCTCCCCACCGCCCAACAGATCCCCCCACCCCACTGCCACCTTCGCTTATGCCCCAATGATGAGGCCGCCGACATCGCCCACATTAGCGTGATTCTGTTCAAGGCCAACCTTATGATGGAAGCTCGATCACCGGAGAGATTCGAACGAGACGCCGTCAATTTTTTAAGTTGTCAGTGAGATTTGAACAAGATGCCATGATTTTCATCGTGCTTCATCTGAAAGGGTTGCCGAACCTTTTTCAATCGAAAGATCACTGGAAATGGCGAGTTGATCAAAAGACCACACAACTTAGGATTTTGGTGTCAATGGTTAGTGAGCGCAATCAGAGTATAACCAACTCAACTTAATGAGGAGACATTGTGGCAGTCAAATCCTACTCCACCAGGTCACAATCCGCCTTGTCCGAGCTAAATCCCTAACCAATTGGAAGTCCAACAAGCAACCCAGCAAAACAGAGAATACTTCCATACAGTTTCTCAAGCGTCTTCCTTGGACCCTCTGCCAACTGGCTTGATTTTCAGAACGGTGATCTACCAGTGATGTTGCCCATATGCTATGCTGCCAAGTTTGACAGAAAAGAGAAGTGAAGATGAGAAGCAACGGAGCGTGACAAGTAATTGGAGTGAACTGACAAGTGTAGAAAAAGAATAAAATTGTGGATCACGTAGTCTCTCTCTATCATTTGCAAAGAAAACACGTTAATAGGGTTGAATTAATTCCTACTGAACAAGCGGTAAGTAGTTATCAGTCCCTTGGGTTTTCCACATAAATCTCAATGTGTGCCTACTTTCCTTGTTAACCTTAAAAATATAACACATTTTTATAATATTCGCACACCAATCAAATAAAAAGTATCATCCTTGAAGTTTGAAGAATTTTGTTGACTAAGTTTACTTAATGCCTAAGTAAACTTGCACTCCAAGAATCGTTTAGGATGCACAATCTTCTTCCTCAATCTTTACATCAATGTTTCTTAGTTGGTTTACAACACCCTTGAATTTGTTAAGATGCTTAACTAGGTCCCTATCTTCCGGATCCTTAACCTACACAACTTTTAGTTAAGATGTAACTTGTTGGTTAAGCCTTTAACAAGATATAACTTTTCAAACTTTTTCTAAACTTTAACTAAAGAATCCTCATCAAATGACATTTGTTAATGATATTATCATGGATGAAAGTCAAATTGTACTTGCACATCTTGTTCCAACTCCTCAGACTCATCATCATCCGTATCTTCACGTTTGTTCTTTAGTGCCACAAAGTGGAGAAACTCCTCCCATCAAATTTCTCCACCTTGAAATTTGTTGAGATCCTTGACATCCATGATGATTCAAGTTGTTTGAGTCCATAGGATAGAACCCAATTCTTCACTGTATAAAATAAAACCTGATATAAGACTAATATAATTTTGAAATAAAACATAATTTTAAAGCCCTTACACACCCTCTCACAATTTTGAAGAATCTCTCTCTAGCATCTAGGTAAACTAGGAAAAACCTAGAGCATATAATGTGTTTCCGACACCAATCTATGTGGGGTAAAATCCATATTTGGTCCCCTAACTTTAAGGGTTGTCCTAATGTGGTCCCTTATCTCTAAAAGTGACTATTAAAGTCCCCTAACTCAACTAACGTGTCCTATNCAGAGTCGTCTATTTGAAGCCCTATTCGTCAACGGTCCCCTAGGAATCGCGCCTTTGATGTCGTGAATTGCCTCAATTTGCTTGGAAATTAAGCCCAGCCTTAACTTGCCTGGAAATATGCCTCCTCCGTTTGTTTGCTCGTGTTCGAACCCAAAGTCCTCTGATGGTCACTGATTTTATCGGTTGTTTAAGCCCAAATTCACCTCCTCCTTTGAGTTCGGTGAGAGAGAAGGACAAATGGAGAGAGACCCAAGCGAAAGAGGGGGCAGATGGATGAACAGACCAAGGTGACAGAGAAAGATGGGTTCGATGAGGAAAATAAGAGAAATTGGCGAGGAGAAGCAGAGATGAATGAACAGACCAAGGTGACATTTTGCTATAAATATGGTTTTAGCCGAATTCAAGTACTTGAATTTGGTTCACGCGAAGTTCACTTGCCTCCGTCTCGTCCGTCTCTATCTCCAGTCACCGGCCACCATCATATGCAAGGGCAATTTTTACAATTCGGGTTAATTTATGTTTTAAGCTTTAATATTTTACGTTTATGTCAGTTTGGGTTTAAATTTTCATTTCTGTACAAAATGGTCACCCATTTTAGTTAAAAGAGGATGCCACGTGGCATTATAAGTGCCACATAAGCAATTCCATCGAAATTAACGGCCTAACTGACGGATAGGACTCAAATTGAACTCGTTGTTTGAGTTAAGGGACTCTAATAGTCACTTTTAGAGTTAGGGGACCCGTTTAGGACAAGTTGAATAATTAAGGGACCAAATTTGGATTTTACCCAATCTATGTGAGTTTACCCTACTAACTCTAGAAATATAACACATATATATAGTGTTAGCACACCAATCAAATAAAGAGCTCTTGTCCTTGGAACTTTAGGAATCTTGTTGACCAAATTTACTTAATACTATCTAAGTAAATTTGCACTCCAATAAAGAATCTCCTTCCATTTATTTTCCTAAAAATAGAAGCAATTTCCCTAACACTTGAGTATTATTTGCAGTAGCTTCCGAACCCACCATATTGGTAGATTTCCCGTCCAAAGCTAATTGATTTGGTTTTGACATGTAACAGAAAGCAGCGCAACTACGTTATCCATGCTCAGTCACTTAGGAGCAGTGGCGTAGCTACCCTTTGCCCCCCCCCCTCGGGAATTTTGAAAAAATGTAAATATGGGGTAGTAATTTGGTGATTTTTTCAAAAGTTAAGGATTCTGTGTGCATTTTGCCCCCCTAAATATTGTGGAAAAATATAAAGATGGGGGACAATAAGGTAGGCGCTGAATAAAGTAGGGACCCAGTGAGTAGTTATTACCTCTACATTAAAGGGATATTCTAACATGGCCTAAATGTACTATTAGTCCTCAAACGTTTCCAACTTGTACGATTTTCTCCTTGAGCTTTGAATTAGTGTGAATTAGTCCCAATTTACAGCTTTACCTAACTGCGATGTCGTCTCTCTCCTCGAGGCTTCGCCAACTCTCCTCCGGGCTTGCCCCCTCGAACCAAAAATCCTGATTCCGCCACTGCTTAGGAGCCTCCTACTGGACACAATGCAAACCGAGTTAGATAAATCTCACCATTTCAGAAACTCTTGATTCTTCTGTTAAAGCAGGATCTATTATTTTATGACTGCTCCTCTCTTCCAATTTCTCCAGATCTACAAAAAGTTTCAGGAAAAGTTACTAATTAGAGCATATATATGGTTGAAATTATACAGCATTTTTTTGCTTGCTCGTCAAGTCATTGGTAAATTTTGTACTTGGGAAAATCCCTTTAGCTGCCCCCAAAATGACTTTGTTTATCGTCCTCAAATTCAGTTTAGACTGTTAGCATGACCCGTAACATTATATAAAATGCTAATGTTATAAATAAAATAAATCTAGAATCAAATAAATTATTGAAAAAAAAAACTATAGGGACATAAAGTTTTACAGAAATGTTTGATTTATTTCGTTATTAAGTCGCTTCTTTGAATTTAAATGAAGAAATAGTCAAAACTACTAGTATTAATGTATTACGCATTTAAACTTGTTTTGTGACGAAATGATGAATTTCTATTGTTTTCAAGAGTTCTTCCAAAAGATAAGAAAGCGTTGATTTGATTGGCGCGAAATTCAAAGAACCATTCTTATCCGGGTAAACTATATCATTGGTCCTAAGCCTATAAATATATTTGCTAATTAGTCCTCAACTTCCATTTTTCAAGCATCTTTCCCAAACTTGAAAATATCATTGCAAATTGGTCCTCAACATCCTTTTTATTGCATATTAGTAAAAAGCTATAAGATACCTTATGTATTGGTCTTCAGCCCTATATGATTTTTTAATGCCAAAACAATCGTAAAATAATAAATTTTTAATTTCTGTTCTAAATTATTTCTTCTGTTAATTTTTTGGCATTCAATGAATTATTCAAGTTATCAATTTTTACTGTTTGTGAATCGGGTTTCCACGGGGACCAATATAAAAGAAAATAGAAGTTGGTACTGATTTGAAATGGCTGTCATGGGTTAGGGACCAATAGCCTAATATACCCTTTTGCTTCTGAATCCAAATGTGGTACGAATTCGAATTGGAGAGTGATCAAGCTTTTTGTCAAGCTTGTGAATTATTTATTCTCGATCGACACGAGCTTCTGCCATCAAGTCTCTGCGGACTCAGTGAAGGTTTCTAAACAATTTTTGCCTGCAGGTCTCACACTGAAGAGGAATCTCCACTACTTTTCGAATCAGAGGGGCTATGCGTCATCTGGGTCGAAGAGATGAGACGAAATTCGGTGATGCTCTTGTCCATGCTTCAAAACAAGGCCCCAGAAAAGTTTTGTTTTTGTTTGGTTTGCTTGCTTTGAATATAATTGATATTGTTAGCTGTAGCGAGAACGTAAAAGTTACGATTTTTGAACTGCAACTGGGCTTAAGGGTTACTCTTTCTCTCCCATTTAGAAACGCAATGAAAATGATGGTCTTGAAATGGCTGCTCGCATCCACGGTTGATCCATGTGCAATTCTTCCTTGTAGCCTCTACATAATTTTGATGGCAACATGAGACCTTTGTTGGTGCATAACATAACACCTTTGTGTTTATTTTTGTAGTCAACATCTCATTCACTTTCTAATGGAAGACAATCTCCGCAATGATGATCTAGCTATCGAAATCCTTAGTTCGATTTGGTGTCAAATTTGTCGTGTAGATTCACTTCCAAATCCATATCCAATTCGAATTCTAATTGGAGAATCCTAAGGCTCTGTTTAGTTTTAGAAAATTTTCTAAAAATTGAAAAATGAAAAGAAAACATGTTGAGGAGTTGAATTTTCTTTTTCCATTTTCTGAGAAAACAATTTTTTACTTTATGAAGAATTGGAAAAACTATTTCTATAGTTTTCCCAATTTTCCACTACTTTCCTCGCGTTCGCATCTCACTCTCGACTTCTCCAATCTCTCTCGCCGTCACGCCACCAGCCAACCTCCCCCTTATCACTGTCACCTGACTAATCTCTTGCTCACTGCTACCCAATCAGTTTCATCGGGGCAAAGCAGCAATAACTAGTGATGACGGTGCTCTAGGAGATCAAAATTGAAGGCGGAACATGGAGATTGCAATCGGACCCTTAATCGTCCTTTGAACTGTGTCACTAACTAGCAACGATGTGACACAAGGCTGTGGCGATGGTCAATAATGGGCAATTCAACGGTTGAAGATGGCCATAGTGTTAAAGTGTTGTGGTTTTTGGGATGACAGAGACTGTGATATAGATGTAAGGAATGGAAACGCTGGGGTCTAAGCGGCACAAAGCAACAAATTTGGGGTTTTACATTCAAATTTTTCCTTTTCAATTTTGAAGCAAAAAGACTTGGGAAAATTTCCATTTATAGTGCACAAACTTTTTTTTAATTTCCAACAAAGTCATTGAACTTTTCTAGTTTATGTATGTGGATAATATCAACTTTACTTATTGTAAAATAAGGAAACATGTTTTCCAACATGCATTTTAGAAAAACTACATAAAAATTGAAAATTAAAATCAGAAAATGAAAAAAAAATTATTTTCTACAACCAAATGCTGTATAAGCCTTTACCCATTTGCTTTCAAATTCAAATCCCAATAGAATTCGATTTGGAGAATGATAAGGTTTTTGCTTGAGCTCGTGAATTATTTATTCCCGATCAGTTGCGAGCATTTGCAATGAGGTTTTTATGGAGTCATTGAAGGTCCTAAAGCAATTTCGGCTAAAGGTTCCACATTGAAAAGGAATGTTCATTATCTTTCAAATTATAGGGGTTTTGCGTCATTCAAATAGGTGAGATCAAATTTTGTGATTCTCTCATCCATGCTTTAGAATATGGCTTGAAAAAGGCTTTATTTGTGTTGGGTTTGCTTGCTGTGAACATAATTGCTATTGCTAGCTGTAGAAAAAACGTCAAAGTTGTGACTTTTAAGTTGCAATTGACTTAAGGTACTCTTTTTCTCCCATTTAGAACCAATTAGAAACCCAGTGATAATGACCCAGTGATAATGATTGCTTGCTATTGGATTTGTTCCAAACAAATACTCCCTCTGTCCCATATTTTTTGAAACACTCACTTTTTAACAATTAATCTATAATTTTTTATTTTCAATTTTTAGTATATAAATAAAAAAAATTCTATATAAATGATAAATAAAGACCTCTAGTTTATAAACATATTTTTTTAAATTTTTTTCTAACAACTAATAATATAAATAAATTCCAGTCAAACTAGAGTCAAAAGTCAACTATTTCAAAGAACTTGGGACGGCGGTAGTATTTAATTTTGATGATGATAAGAGTATTGTTTTAGTGTGCTTAATATCACCTCATTTGGTCAAAATAAGATTTATTAAACATGTGCTTAATTTTCAAGTATCTCAAGTGTTATTTCAAAAAATATGTTTTAAGTTTATTGAGAAAATTTGATTTTGAAGAAAAGTTAATAGGTCATTAAAATATGGTAGTGGTTGAATCAAGTTTGATTTCAAAATAACAAGTTTTTCTAAGTTGTTTCATGTTTAATCCATTAAAGAAACAGTTTAACATGTCTTTGCATCACTTAAGTCAATCCAGCTCCCAAGGTTATGCTTTAATGCGTTAAAATGGTTTAATCCGTAGTCTGGAGTTGTTGGAAATTTTCAATACATCAGGCAATATGTTAAACTCTGAGTTTAACCTGTTAATTGCAAGTTTGAAAGCTTCTGCCCAAATTCTTCGACTAGTGCGATTTGAGTCAAATTTTAAAATATGTCTTGGACGAATTAGAGGATGCCACCTGGACAATATGATAGAGCATTTAATGACTTGTCTCTAGCCGTTTTTGACTGTTGGAAGATGAAATCGAGTTTAATGTGTTAAACCCATAACTTAACATGAAATCTGGAACTTTTCTTGCATAAAAAATAAAGTAACGGTTACCAGTTTTTCAGGACCTTTTCCAGACTTTTTCAGCGGGATTTCAACATCTTTTTGGCTCCTAAATGAATATAAAAACATAGAAAACACCTTGGAGATAAGTCTTGGCCGTAAGATCAAAGATTCATTATCAAATACTCATCAAAGTATTCATCATTTGAGAAAAGAGTCAAGATTTGTGCTTTCACGTATATATATAGCAACAGTGCTATTGTATAAGCTTATGAGTTTGTAAACATTTTAAATCTTAGACTCTCTTGGGTAAGGAAGTGGTTCCTAGTGATCCTTGAAGAAAACTAGTAAATGGTTTCTAGTTAGTCTTGGAGAAAACTAGAGGTTGGCTGTGTGTGAACCTTGAAGAAAACATCATTGTATTCTTAATCAAGAGATAGTGGAGGAAATCTCAAGTGGGCAAGCTTAAGGAAAGGACGTAAACTCCGGTTGGTGGAGTTAAATCTCTATAAATTCCGGTGCACTCTTTTCCTTGTCTCTCTTTATATTTTGCTTCATATTTTCCTTATACTTGCTTAGTTTGTTCTTGATTTTGGTTAAGTAAATTTAGTTGTAAAATTTGATTTTGTTAAATTTTTTAATACAACCAATTCACCCATTCTCTTGGTTGCACTTGGGCCAACACTTACAATAATTGCTCGTAGTCGCATTAATTTCAATGTCATTCCTCCTTGTTGCTTTTGCATAAGTTTGATGGCAAGCATAAATTTTATTGCTGCATAACGCCTTTATGTTTATTTTTGCAATCAACATCTCATTTGTTTTCTAATGGAAGACATTATCAGCAATGATGATATGGCTATCGAAATCCTATCATGACTTTCATTCAAGGACCTTGCTGCGAGCATGTGCAACTCCAAGACATGGAATGCTACTATGTCCAATCCTTCAGTATTGCATGTGCATCATTTTGATGTCGATTGAGCAAGATTTAAAGAAGATAGACTTTCTACCACAAGTTATTGCACTTTTGTGTGAGGAAACTTGGTCAACTAGAGAAGTAAGAAGCATAATGTTGTGTCCAGAAGTAATGCTGAAGCTGAATTTCGAGTAATGGCACAAATAATATGTGAATGACTTTGGATAAAGAATGAGCTTGAAGGGTCTGTAAAACTGCTTATCAATCTTACTGTGATAACAAAGCTGTCATAAGCAAATCTCATAATTCAGTCCAACATGACAGAACAAAGCATATGAAAGTTGAAAGACATTTCATCAAAGATAAAATTGAAGGAGGAATTACCTATATAACATATGTCCTCACAAAGCTACAAAATGTAGACATCGTTATCAATAGAGGGTAGAAATATCATTAATTGTGTAGTAAAATATGATCAGAATCAATATGATTCTCTTATTCTAATTTGAGTATATATGGTAGGTAGATTTTCTTGCTATAGTTTAGGAAGCTAGTTTCCATATGTCTAAATATAACCTTATATATATTTATAGGTCCATAAAGACGTAAATATACAATTTAACAAAAGACACAAAATTTCTTATTCTCTGTTGGCTTTCATTTACCCAAATTCCTAAACATAATCCTTAAACTTGGCAGATAGATGAATCCTTCTTGAACTTCTCCTCACTGCTGGAGATTGGAGTCAGTGCATCAACATTCAGCCCACCGTTGACACTCTGGGAAATTGCATGATTTGCATCAATATGTGACCTGAGAAGCACTGACCAATAAGATGACAAAACTTCTCACTTGAAATTGAACACTAAAATTAGAAACTTATTTTCCAGTGTTTGCAGTTCTAGCTTGAACATATTTTTTGTTCTCTCAGTTCATCTTTGTCACAACCATTTCAGCAATATAATTAATTTATGAAATTAAACATAAGCAATTCCTAGGATCTAAAGACAATTGGCCGGCCATAAAATGCAATTCAATAGTTGATGGCCGAAGTGTGGCCACACTAGTTACTTGAGGACTTCGGGAAGGAAGAGAGCCAGACACCTGAGGAATACCACCTCGGCAAACCGCCGGTACCTACCTCGGGAAATCAATGGTTCGCCTCCCTCGTGAGGACGACCAAACTAACCTCGGAAACAGGTAATACCCCGAGGTACTAGCCTGACTCCAAAAAAAGGCCCCCATTACGAAGACGGACTTCGACCAAGGGGACCTTGGAGGTACGGCAGAAGCCATCTAGGAGCCTCTGACACGTCGCCCGTACACCCTACACGGCGTCCTCACATGTACTCTAACACAGCGATACAGCCCCCGTCTCGTCATGTCGGGGTGTGATTGTTGCAACTCATGGCTCAAGGAGCCTGCAGGCGACCAAGGGACCCCACGCCTAGAAGTACAGACATCATCCAACCAGACACGTGCCACAATCTTAAAGGCTCGTTTCCTCCTTTAATACGCCAAGCACATGGCCATAAAGGGGGGCTCTCCCGCTGGAGAAAAAAGGGACAGAGAGGCCGAAAAACAGAGGACACTCTTTCCTCTCCGCCTGAATACTCTCCCTCCAGCCTGCAGAAAGATACGCCAGGTACACGTCTCTTGTGCTTGTCACGGTACTTCCCCTTGTAAAAATCGCACTGACTTGGGCGTCGGAGGCTTCTCCCCGGAAAAAGACTCCGAGGACCTCATAACCCCTATTTTCTGAGTGTTTCAGCCAGGCCTCCCTGAAGGATCTTCGCTCCGGGCTCTTTCCCACGCCATAGGAACTTCCCGTCATCTCCCCGCCACAGGGCCAAGGAGTTGCCGGCCATCACTTAAGGCGATCCGCTCAGGATGCTAGTCTTTTTCCAGGACCCCCTGCTGCCCTCATCACTGCACACAGTGGAGATGCCGGTCCCGTACCATCGGACTGCATCATTTGGCGCCGTCTGTGGGAACTTGCTCCCAAGTTGCCGAAGTTGAAGCTCGGCGTTCTAAGGAGAAGGGACTCCCGAGGTCCCCGTCCGCACCAAAGATTCAGCGGGCAACCGAATAATGGCAGCAGGGATTCCCCCGCCCGAGGGTAAATGCCCTCTGACTACTACCATAGGCTTTCTGCGTGAATACCCACGCCTTGTCGTGGTCAAAATGTTGCAGTAGTCAAGCCGAAGAAGGCTACAGCTAAGTTCAAACCAAAGCCCATCCGCAACGCTACCTCGTTAAGGGGAAAGGTCCCGTGTCAAGCCACACAAGTGTGGGAAGTAAAAATCAACGAGACGAGTTCCCGGGGGGAAGCCCCTTCGGAATATGACCTGCGGGAAAAGCGGGGTCAGGATGGCCCGAACCTCCCCGCCGAAAGAGTTCTGCACCTGATGAAAAATCGCCATTTCCTCGAAAATGAAGTCAAAACCCATTGCCCCAAAAAGTCATCTATAACTTGGCTAGCGGGCAGAGGGCACCGATTCTACTTCCTTGGACATGCTATCGCTGTCCGAAGTGACCTGCCTCTACGCAACGTCACAAAAGAAGTAGAGCATTCGGAAAAGATTATCAAAATGGTGCATCAAACTCGGAAAGTACTACATCACGTATGAGCCTAGGAGGGCAGTGAACGCCCAGATACTGGCAGACTACATCGCCAATATTCCAAAAGAAAATAAGGCTGGAACCAATAAGGGAAACAGAGCGAAGGTAGATCCAGAGTGAAAACTCTTTGCCAGTGGAACCCCAAGCGCAGAACGTCAGAACGCTGGGATACCCCCTCGGGTGCCCGAAGGCAGGGAGGTCGCCCACTGAAATGATCAAATTTTGATTATCAGAAGTGTTGGGCCATCCGAGTATGGCAACGCTAGGTATAACGACCTCACACAAAAGGCTGAAAGATCCTAGCAGGAGAAACCTCGGAACCAAAGGATCCAAAAAATCCTCATAAAGTGTCAAAAAGTGCAAAGGCGTTCTGGACAATATTTTCCTGATCAAGGGAAAACCATGCAGGCAAAGGTACGCAACCTCGTTATTAATATATGTCGGTAAAAAAGGCGCAGGACAATTCGTCCAGCAAGTATGAAAATGGCCAAGAACGAGCCAGCACCCAAAGACTACCTTCTGAATGGATAAACTCGGAGAGATTACACCAACTTGCTCTTGACAGCACCCGAAGGTGTGAAGTAGAGGACTACTTCATTGAGTGGGGAGGGGCAGAACTCCTAGCAACCATGCCGGGAAAAAGTGCACAAAAAAGTTCGTCTGGAAGAACATAATATGCTGATTTGGCATACCAACAGTAATACTGGCCAATAATGATTTCCAGTCTATAGGCAAAGGATTTCAAGAATCCGTCATCAGCTCCGGCATAAGAAAGCACTTTGGCCTACTAGCTCAACTGCCGAACAACAGACAGGCAAGGTTACCAAAAAAGCTGTAAAAAGGACTACAAAAGAGGTTGGAGAAAGCAAAGGGAAAATGGCCAGGAAAATTTCTTATTGTACCTAAGAGTTACCAAACAACTCTCAAATGAGCGAAGGGGGGAAATACCTTTCTCACTTATCTCCAGTACGAAGGCCGCTATCCATTTGAAGTAGTACGGCCACTTATTAAAATACGAGTGTTCGACGAAAGAGGAAGTGACCTCGGGTTGAGAAGTAAGCTCGACCTAATAGGCGAACGCAAAAGGATGGCCGAGCTCAAAAAAATAGCCCCTCAGCAAGAGGTGACCATAAGTGCAAATTTGTAGAATGGACCAAAAAAGACGTCCCACGGGGTACCTCGGCCACGGGGAGTAGACGAGGTCCGAAAGGGAGCATACAAGCTTAGTGGCACCGAAGGAGGAAAACTGAAAAATGCATGGCATACAAATGTCTTAAAAGAATTATATACCTAGAATTTTAGATAAGAAGGTACACAGGAGAAAATTTTCTCCAAGTACAGAAGTTTTCCTCTATGCCAAAACATCCGCCAGACAGAGCTGAAGCACACGCTTTCGAAGGTCATGTTTCTCCCAAAGTTCACGTTTCCTTAGTTAATCGGGCTACATGCCCAAAAAAGGGGAAGTCTATCATGGCCGATGAAAGAAGGCTAGGATTGGCCTGAGGGAACTTCGTTGACAATAAACAAGTCCCCGAAAGATTGATGAAACAAACAACAAGGGTTTTCCAAAAATCCCTTGACTGAAAGTGGTCGGGATAAGTTGGAAAACCAAAGTGTTTTCCCAAAATCCCTTAACCAAATTTGGTAGGGAAAAGATGGAAAACAATAAGGGTTTTCCAAAAATCCCTTGACCGAAAGTGGTCGGGATAAGTTGGAAAACCAAAATGTTTTCCCAAAATCCCTTAACCGAATGTGGTCGAGAATAGATGGAAAACAACAAGGGTTTTCCAAAAATCCCTTGACCGAAAGTGGTCAGGATAAGTTGGAAAACCAAAGTGTTTTCCCAAAATCCCTTGACCGAATGTGGTCGGGAAAAGATGGAAAACAACAAGGGTTTTCCAAAAATCCCTTGACCGAAAGTGGTCGGGATAAGTTGGAAAACCAAAGTGTTTTCCCAAAATCCCTTGACCGAATGTGGTCGGGAAAAGATGGAAAACAACAAGGGTTTTCCAAAAATCCCTTGACCGAAAGTGGTCGGGATAAGTTGGAAAACCAAAGTGTTTTCCCAAAATCCCTTGACCGAATGTGGTTGGGAAAAGATGGAAAACAACAAGGGTTTGCCAAAAATCCCTTGACTGAAAGTGGTCGGGATAAGTTGGAAAACCTAAGTGTTTTCCCAAAATCCCTTGACCGAAAGTGGTCGGGAAAAGATGGAAAACAACAAGGGTTTCCCAAAAATCCCTTAATCGAAAGTGGTCGGGATAAGTTGGAAAACCAAAGTGTTGTCCTAAAATCCCTTGACCGAATGTGGTCGAGAAAAGATGGAAAACAACAAGGGTTTTCCAAAAATCCCTTGACCGAAAATGGTCGAAAGCGAGAAGCGTTTCGAAGTTCCTTGACCGAATGTGGTCGGGATCGTTGGAAAAGATCGCTCGAAATGTTGGAAGAGATTACTCAAAACACTTAGCCAAAATTATGAGAATTCATTAATTAAAATTTTGATATAGGAAGAAGGTTACAAAAAAAAAGAAAAACACAAAGAGAAAGAAGAAGGAAAAAGCCCTAGGATATCTAGAGGTCCCCGGCGTCATGGGAAACTCCATCTCCGCTGTTTTTGGCCGACATCTTCGAGGAGGGAAACGAGGCAAATGACAGGTTGAGGAGCTCCACCTTTGACTAAGCCTACCGAGGACCCTCGGGAATATCCATGGCTGCCAAGAATGAGAGGTCAAGGTCCGGATACTTCTTGTGAAACTGATGACGGGCTAGGCAGAAACCATCCTGAAAAGCAACCTTCGTTGCCTGGACAGCTTTGTCCTTAGCCACGTCTAAGTCATTCGCCTCGTTCTGAATATCTGAGACCTTCTTTTGAAGGTTTGCAACCTTCTTCTCCAGCTCTTTCACCTTCTTCTTGTTCTTTGAGTCCTTCTTCAGCATGTCGACCTCAGCTCGAAGGTTGGCATTGTCAGCAAGAGCCTTCACCAGGAGAGCGGTTTCTTCCTCCTTCTCCTTTTGAATGGCTTCATTGGCTGAGGTTAAGCTCACAACCTCCGCGCCAAGGCTGACAATCTTGTGAGAGAAGTCTTTCAAGAGGTCCTCTTGGCCCTTCAAAAACACGTCCCGAAGAGCAACCACCTTTTCCCTGGCTATCCGGCTTAATTCGGTGTTGGCCAACGCCAAATTAGCATAGAAGAGCCTGGCCATCGCCAGCTCATTCTCGGCGCGAGCTCGTGCCGAAGACTGCTCTGCCGTCCACACCCGAAGGTATTCACTATACCCTAAGAGCTGCAAAAGAAAGGACACTTAGCAAAATTTACAAGGAAAGCCAAAGTACGGAGATAAAGAAGTGGGAAGAAAAGTACGGAGAGTTACCCGGGTAGCGTGCTCAGAAATCTTGGCAACAAGGGTGCCCTCGGAGGCACACTTCTCGGCAACCGCCTTGGAGGAAGCTTGAGTGAGCACACCCCTTGCCATCTGGGGAGCCATTTCCCGGCAGTCTTCAGAGAACAGATTCATGTCCTCCGTGAAAGACCAGAATGGCTCCCTTGGGATTTTGTCCCTCGAAATGAAAGAATCCCAAAGAGCCCGTCTTCGAGCGTGATCAGTTACCCAGGCTGGGGACGCCAGATCCTTTAAAAAGATGAAAACATGAGTCAGATGAAGTTCCTCAGTTATACAAGTTATAAGTATCGAAAAGAGGCAAGAGGCAGACCGTGCGCAACCCCAGCAGTGTCATCGTCAGAGTCTGGGATTTCTTCCACGTCAGTGGGAACGTGTTTGCCTTTATCCCTTCGGCGTCTCTCCAATTCCTCAGCAGTAGAATCACCTGCTAAGGTACTTAAAGGGACCACCGATGTGGCAGGACTTGGAGCGGTTGTAACAGTAAGTACCCCCGCAGGAACCTCGGCAGAAGTTTCAGGCTCGTCGGGAGTTTCAAGCGTGGTAGAAGTTGCAATGGCATGGTCCGCCTTCGCCGCATCCTCTGAGAGTGGAAGAAGGGTGTCCTTCTTCGTCTTCTTAGTCTTCGTGGCCGAAGATGGCCCGCTCCCAGAAGTCTTGCGCTTCTTAGTAGCACCCTTCTTCGTTTGTTCTCCCTTCTCGGCCTGACCAAGGAAGAGGGACTTATAGTAGGCAGCAGACTCGTCGCCCATCTCTGAAAAAGAGAAAGAATATCAGTGTGAGCCTATAAAGACAAAGAATGCTGAAAATTTTGAAAGAAAATTCACTTTCAAAAAACCAGCAAGGGGGAGACATAAGAGGGTGCCAACTCTCGGGAAAAGATGAAGATATGGTAGGACAAAAGAGAGAGGGACTTCGGAACAAAGGAAAACGACTTCGGGAAACCGAAAACCAAAAACCGAAGGAACTCTGAAACAGAACTCACCAAAAGTCTTGCCAAAGTCTGGATTTCTGGACGCCGTCATGAAAAATGGCCGAAAATCGCTCCGCCGTAAAAATTGCGCCGGAAAATGGAGAAAAGACAGAGAAAAGGCTCTAAAGCAGATGAGAGCTAAAACAGAAAGTGAGGCAAAAATGAAGTGAAAAGTGCTTATATAGAGCAAGGAGAGGCAAACGGAAGGGTGCCATAACTGCCGCGCGAAGGCGAAGCGTCGCCATAATTGCCCCTTACGTACGAAAAAACGCTCCTTTCCCAGCTAGCTCTTGCCACGTGTCACCTGTCACGACAAACTAAGGCGCGTTTTCTGATATTCTAAAAACCCGGGCGCATCACCCAAAACTGACACACCTAGTTTCAAGACGTGACGGTTCGCTAACCAATGGCAGGAAAAACGAAAAAGCTGGAAGAAGTTGGGCACCTCGAGAACACCAAAAGACAGACAGGTGGCATTTGCCCGAACAAGGCACACCCCTTCGGTGGCGAGATGTCTCCTTTGAGAATGACATACTCCGAGTCCTGAAAATAGCCCACAAAAGGAAGCACCAGCCGAAGTTTCCTTTTGGCTTTTCGAAGGGGGAGCATGTGATGGCCGAAGTGTGGCCACACTAGTTACTTGAGGACTTCGGGAAGGAAGGGAGCTAGACACCTGAGGAATACCACCTCGGCAGACCGCCGGTACCTACCTCGGGAAATCAATGGTTCGCCTCCCTCGTGAGGATGACCAAACTAACCTCGGAAACAGGTAATACCCCGAGGTACTAGCCTGACTCCGGAAAAATGCCCCCATTACGAAGATGGACTTCGACCAAGGGGACCTCGGAGGTACGGCAGAAGCCATCCAGGAGCCTCTGACACGTCGCCCGTACACCCTGCACGGCATCCTCACATGTACTCAAACACAGCGATACAACCCCTGTCTTGTCATGTCGGGGTGTGATTGTTGCAGCTCATGGCTTGAGGAGTCTGCAGGCGGCCAAGAGACCCCACGCCCAGAAGTACAGACATCATCCAACCATACACGTGCCACAATCTTAAAGGCTCGTTTCCTCCTTTAATACGCCAGGCACATGGCCATAAATGGGGGCTCTCCCGCTGGAGAAAAAAGGGACAGAGAGGCCGGAAAACAGGGGACACTCTTTCCTCTCCGCCTGAATACTCTCCCTCCAGCCTGCAGAAAGATACACCAGGTACACGTCTCTTGTGCTTGTCATGGTACTTCCCTCTGTAAAAAGGGCACTGACTTGGGCGTCGGAGGCTCCTCCCCAGAAAAAGACTTTGGTGACCTCCTAACCCCTGTTTTCTGAGTGTTTCAGTCAGGCCTCCCTGAAAGATCTCCGCTCCGGGCTCTTTCCCACGCCGTAGGAACTTCCCGTCATCTCCCCGCCACGGGGCCAAGGAGCTGCTGGCCATCACTTAAGGCGATCCACCCAGGATGCTAGTCTTTTTCCAGGACCCCCTGCTGCCCTCATCGCTGCACACAGTAGAGATGCCGGTCCTGTACCATCGGACCGCATCAATAGTTAAATCGAATTCCAATAAAGTTTATTTTTAAATAGTATAAATTGTTTAAATAAGCACAAACCTTTATTTAAGAATGACTCATGGTTCATGAGCTTCAAACACAAATTTAAAACATGAGAAAAAAAATCATGGTTCTAGAGCTTTAAACACACAATTCTAAAATATGAAATGTGCATTTTCATGCACAAGTAATTTGGTTTCAAGTAAAAGGGTATGCATGCACAAGCTAAAACACTTCTTCCAGGTATCAAAGATGTAAAACTACTCCTGAGCCACATGACACTTTGTGGCAACATGGTTTTTTTTGGAGTCACCACCAATCTATTTCACTTAGGTCGATTAGATACCTAAAAGTGGTCTACGAGAGTTCGAGGGTTCGGGAGTACCATTACGTTAAAATAACTCTATTTTAATGCCCAAAATTGGTACCTTAGTTGATTTTAATTTTTGTTTTGCTTGCTTTTAAATAATTTCAGTTAATTTTCAAACCAGAAATTTTAACTGAATCATCCAGATATGGACTTCCAAATCTTAATACTTGATTTTTTTTCATTTTTTTTTTAAAAAATTAACATTTCTGAACTATGGATTCTATCGAATCACCCGAATATGGAATTTAATGAAATTTAATTTTTATTTATTATTGAATATTTTAATTAATTATTAATCTATATCATAAATTCTGTCGAATTATCCGAATATGGATTTCTTATTTTGGTACTTGATCATTATTCATTTTTATTATAAATTTGATATTTTCTAAAACCATGGATCCTATCGAATCACCAGGATATGGAATTTAAAGAAATTTAATTTTGATTAATTATTGAATACTTTAATTAATTATTAATCTATATAATAAATTCTGCCGAATTATCTGAATATGAATTTTTTTTAATGATCTTAATATTATTTTCCTTTTCATTAATTTTTTTTAAATTTTTTTTAAAAGTAATTATCTAATCCATAGATTAAAAAAAATACTTATTCAAAAAAAACTGAGTAAGATGGTTGTAATAACAAAAAAAATAATAAAATAGGGAAGTAAGATGGAGCTCCTGGCCAGCCATAAAAAAATGGTAAATAATAAAAATGATTTTAATCATCCACATAAAAAAAATAAATTGCAGAAAATTAAATAAATAAAAAGAAGGTAAATAAATAAAGTGGGGTGCTTAACCATCCACATAAAAATAAAGTGCAGAATGGTAAATGAATGAAGAAATAAATAAATAAAGTGCAGAAAAGTAAATAAATAAATAAAGTGGGGCGCTTAACCATCCACCATCCACATAAAAATAAAGTGTAGAAAAGTAAAATAAATAAAGAAATAAATAAAATGCAGAAAAATAAAGAAATAAAGAAAGTGGAGCGCTTGACTTGCCAGTCCTTTGATATTTTGGTAGTAACTTTAGAGGTTGGATGAAATAACTCCATTCCCCAAGTTTGAGACTATTTATAGTTTTACCCTTTATGTTTGAAATTTTACTCCATTTCACCCTTTTTATTTATCACTTGTAAGCAAAAGTAAAAAGAGGAATAATTGATAAATAATTATAAAATCATAATTGAAAATTTTATGTTCACTGAAAGATAACTACTAGTAAGAATAGGTTTCTCTTCTAGAAGTTTAAAATGTAAATAGCACAGAACTTCGTAAAAGTATAATTGTTTGGGGAAGTGGGGAATGGGAGTTGAACATCAAACCTCTCCACAATGGTCCATATGTCTCAGCCATTGCGCCAGACCTCTGGGGACTATAAATTCTTTTCTAGATATTTTTCTTAGTGAAATAAGCTAATTTAGTAAAATTGTTTCAGAACCAAAATAGACTTTCTTTTCTTCTACTTGTAGGAAAAGGTTCTCAAACGACTGTGTACATTGTTGCACCTGTAGTAGGCTCCTTGGTACTTCTCTTTTCGCTCTTCTACTTCATTTATCGCTGGAGAGCAAAATTGAGGACAAAAGGTAATGAGACTAGATATCAGATCATAATTTTGGTTTCTAGCAAAATATTTATCTTGTTTAATTATCTTTGATGATGTTTTAGATGGAATCGATGGAGACATTCAATCTCTGCAGTTTGATCTGGCCACCATCAGGTCTGCCACAGGCAACTTTGCTGACACCAACAAGATTGGTATGGGAGGATTTGGCAGTGTCTACAAGGTAGATGAATGATGTTATGAATGATTAAAATTTACAGGGCTGTGATTAGATGACTGTCCGTTTAAGTGAATTCCTAACATTTCAGGAGCTTTCGGCTGTGTGGATGGTTGGGAAGGAGAGATGGAGTTTTAGACGTTTTCCAATTTTAAAACTAGTGTTGTTACAGAATTAGTTCCCAACTATTATGATGAAGTTCAGATTGATTCTCCGAATGTTGTTTGTCCACTAATTTGAGTATTATTTTTTGCTGGTAAATAATTTTCAGGGTGTGCTTCGTAACGAACAAGAAATAGCTGTGAAGAGGCTATCAGAAACTTCAGGACAAGGAGCTGAAGAGTTCAAGAATGAGGTTGTGGTGGTTGCCAAGCTTCAACATCGGAACCTGGTGAAACTTTTAGGATTTTGCGTGCAAAAGAAAGAGAGGATGCTCATCTATGAGTTTGTCCCCAACAAAAGCCTTGATTACTTCCTCTTTGGTTTGCCCTTATACATGAATCCCAGCTTGATACATTTTGCTTTGATGTGCCAATTTCAACTAACCTTTTTCAATTCCTACAGATAATGTTAGATGTGAGCAGCTAGATTGGCCCAGGTGTTACAAGATCATCAAAGGGATTGCTCAAGGGCTCTTGTACCTCCACACAGATTCGCGTCTCAGGATCATACATCGGGATCTCAAAGCTAGCAACATTTTGCTGGATGATAACATGAACCCAAAAATTTCTAATTTCGGTATGGCCAGGATTATTGGAGAGAATCAAAGTCAAGAACGAACTGGAAGAGTTGTTGGCACATAGTAAGTTACCATCATCACCACCTTTTGACTAAACAATTGTCTTTGGACAGCATATAGCAAATTAGGAATGACCAAGTATCCACATTGCTAATGAAAATGAGAATTTTATTACAGTGGTTACATATCCCCAGAGTATGCTATGAACGGGGCAATCTCAGTTAAATCAGATGTGTTTAGCTTTGGTGTTCTGCTTCTAGAGATAATAAGCGGCAAGGCTAAGGGCCAGATCGGCTCTCGTTAACTGGGGCCAATTAACACGTTTTGCAATAGTTAGGCGGGTTGGACTTGTGAGGCCCACAAAGCAATTCCGATTTTGCCCTATCCACGTGCGTATCTGCCCTTATGTTTTCCCCACCAACCAAACTGCCTTAAGTCTTCACAGGCGCTTGTTCGCATCTGAAAAATCTCATCATTTGCATCTGAAAATTTCATTGTTCGCACCAAGCATATGCAGGATTAAGATAGCGCACGGGTAGGAGTTTTCGGATCTTCTTCGTCAGAGCTGGTGAGCGACACTAGCACTGGGTAAGTGAGAATATTTTACTCGTATTTTCCGAACAACAGTCCTGTTATAATGGCCGAATATGTTGAAGGTAATGGTGTTCAAATCCTATTATTTTTGTGTTCCTTATTGTGATTGAAGTGTCGCGGAACGGGGCCCCAGTGCCCCATAATCTTGTAGGCCTTAGGGATTTATGAATCCCACTAGTTACTATTGGCTAACTATTACTTGTCAATATAAATTAAACAATTTATATGCAACTAGTTTTTTAGCCTACTCAGTTCAAGTTATGCATGGTTCTGTCCTGGCAATGCAAACGAATTTTTATTAGTCGGAGATTAAAACATTGCTCGAGCATTTCTCTAAAACATATACAAAACGTGCCAAGACCTTGAAAACACTGGTTGCTTCAACTACAAGTAACAGTTTGTGCATACATTACATCTCTAGCATGCACCCAAAAGTAACCAGATGGATTTACATCACAATGTATCCTAATAGAGGCAACTTTCTTAGTACACAAGGTACTATATACAAGNCACACAACTTGACTACCTCTTAAATAATGCACAATTCCCGCTCTAGGAATGAACTCTAGACCCAACCGAGGCTACGGAATGTCTTCACTTAGCCTGGGGATGAAAGCCGAGAGTTTGAGACACTCTTAGGATGCCCGAAGCTTAGGGGCAAAATGCCTTGGCGGCGCCGTTGGCGA
>KK904658.1:8839-25622 GCA_000696445.1 Aquilaria agallochum | reverse complement strand
AGAAACCAGGAGGGAAGCTACAAAGCTTGCCCATACCTGAGAGGAAATGGGGATCCATATCAATGGATTTTGTAGTGGGTATGCCACTAACAAGGAGGAAGCACAATGCCATTTGGGTCATTGTAGACAGATTGACCAAGGCAGCTCACTTCCTTCCCATGAATCTTACTGATTCTTTCGACAAACTGGCACAACTCTATATAAGAGAGATAGTAAGATTGCATGTAATACTTGATGACATAGTATCAGATAGGGATCCTAGGTTTGTTTCTAGGTTTTGGAAATCCTTACATCAGGCATTGGGCACTAAGCTCAAGTTTAGTTCTGCTTACCATCCACAGACTGATGGACAGACAGAAAGAACCCTACAGACTCTGGAAGATATGTTGAGGTGTTGTGTAATTGACTTCCAGGGTGAATGGGATGTACACCTCCCATTAATAGAGTTTTCCAACAATAATGGCTATCATTCAGTGATAGGAATGGCTCCTTATGAGGCCTTATATGGCAGGAGATGCATTACTCCTCATTGCTAGCACTAGCTGGAAGACAAATTGGTGTTGGGGCCAGACATTATTAAGGAAACCACTGAGAAGATAAAATTGATCCAAACCAGGATCAAGATTGCAAATGATAGGCAGCAAGCCTATGCCAACCTGAAAAGGAGAAGAGACCTGGAATTCCAGGAAGGAGACTAGGTGTGGCTCAAAGTTTCTCCTATGAAAGGAGTAATCAGATTTGGGAAATAGGGGAAACTAGCACCTAGATATGTTGGGGCATATCAGATGTTGGCCAAAGTTGGAAATGTGGCTTATCAGTTGGATTTGCCACCAGAACTTGGTAACGTACATAATGTATTTCATGTGAGCTTACTCAAGAAGTATGTTCCAAGCTTCAAACAGATAGAGACACCTGCTACTGTAGCTGTGGCACCAAACCTTACATATGAAGAAGTGCCAATTCAGTTCCTGGCCAGAGATACCAGGAAGTTGAGAAATAGGTGGATTTCTATGATTAAGGTACAGTGAAGTAACCACACTCCTGAAGAGGTAACCTGGAAAGTAGAACAGGGAATTGCCAACAAGTACCCTTAGCTGTACCATAGATTAATGAAGAATTTGGAGGACCAAATTCTTTAAGGAGGGAGGAATTGTTAGGTTCACCTTCTAAGTGCTTGGCTCAGGCCAAGGAAGTAAGGAGAAACACCATGGGAAACAGGAAAGTACTGTAAAAACAAGGCATAGTGATGTATGTGCTAATTTGAGGACTTTCAGGTCCTAAATGCACAAAGAAAGCGGCCATGGAAAATTTGCAAGAAAATAAGGCAGGAGGACTAAAATGTACACTTAAACTAGTGGTGCTATTGAAACTACAATTTTAGAGTTGGAGTTTTCGGCCATGCATATTCCTATGGTGACTAGTGCAATCTAGACCAACATTAGTGGATTTTAATGATGACTAGTCAAATCATGTCCCCCACTAAGGTATTAAGCATCATTACCTTAGTTTGCCTAACTAGTACTTGTACAAGTACTTGGCCGGTTACTACATGGGTTTAATGGACATATATGACACTTTTGACTTGTGCTTAACAAAGTGAGCCATGAAGTGACATAAGTGTCTGATGGTTGAAGTGCCTGACATATCTCAAATCCACAAGCTCGCTTAAGGCACCACCCTCGGAAGGGAACCCACCAACTTCGGGAAAAAAGGATGTCCAGCCCTTCTCGGTAATTCTTCATCCCTGGGAACGACAATGCCAACCTCGGTAAGATGACAGAACCGCCCTCGGTGGAAGAGGACATCCCCGGGAAGGACCACCCTCGGAAAGAATATTCGTGGAATATTGAAGCAACCTTGGGAGATAGTCCTCCTGCTCCGAAGAGGTCTCCTTGGCCAAAGGGACCTCAGGCGTACGACAAAAGCCATTAAGGAGCCTCCGACACATCCCCGGCACGCTGCCCCCAGACATGCTCTGACGCACCGCCTGCAGAGACGCTATGACACGCCACCCTCGCGCGTCCTAGGCTCCTGGCCAGGCGGTCTGTGGTCGGCTAGATGCCCACCTTCTCCCCGAGGATGTGGATCGCATCCAACCGAACACGTGTCATAATCTGGGCATGCCACATCAAGCGGACAACTACTGTTTGCCCTTCGATAAATACTCGGTAAGCACTCCAGGTAAAAGGGGGTCACAGGAGAGCAAACCCCTTCCTCCTTCACTTTTCCTCTACCTCCAGAACACTGACCTGGGTGTCAAAGGTTTCCCCCCCCCAGAAAAAGACTCCGGGTATGTCCTAGCCTCTGTTTTCTGAGTGTTTCAGGCAGACTCTCCGGGAAACCTCCACTTCAGGCGCTCTTCCTCACTGAAAGTCCCTCTCGATTTCACTATGTCATGCAATGAGGATGCTGCAGGGCATCATTTGGCACCGTCTATGGGAACCCACCCCCAGGTCACCGTCGTTGAAACCCTGCGTTCCAAGGACAAGGGACTTCCGAAGTCCCCGTCCACGCCAGAACTTCAGCTGGCAACCGAACAAATTACAGCAGGGACTTATCTTCCTAAGGATAAACATCCCCTGACCATCACTATGGGCTTCCTACGTGAGTTCCAACGCTCCGTCATGGCTGAAATGACGCAACAACTAGACCGAAGATGGCCACACCCAACTTCAGGTCGAAGGCCACCTTCACCAGTGCCTCGCTAGGAGAAGAGTCCCAGATCAACCCGTAGAAGTTCGGGAAGCGGGGATCAACGTCATGAGTCCTTGACAAAGAACATACCCTTCGACACGCGACCCACGGGAGAAACGGGGTTAAAATGACCAAGAACTCCCCACCGAAGGAGTCTTCACCTGAGAAGAAGTCATTATCTCCTCGGGGCCAAAGTCACTCCTCGAAAAGGAGACGACCATCCCCATTCCCGAAGGCCTATAAATGGCAGGAAGAGGAGCCCAGTGCCACACTCCTCATGGAAAAATCTTAAAGAGACTAGAAAGAGTGGAGAGGCAGGTAGCTCGGAAGCCCGTCTGGGGTAGGCTATCTGAAACTTTCAATGGAGATGAATCACCATTCACTCGACTGGTGGTCGAAGCACCCATGCTGAGTGACTTTCGGGTACCTCGGTTGGAGACCTATGATGGTCGAACTGACCCCCAGGCTCATCTGACCAAATACAAGCGCAGTATGGTGTTACATGGCACTGATGGCGCCACCTTGTGCAAATGTTTTGAGGTCACCCTTGCCGGACGAGCAACGACATGGTATAACTCATTGGCTCCTAGAACCATCATGGAGTTCCAAGAGTTATCTACTGCCTTCACACAGCAGTTCAATGGGAGCTGGCCAACGACGAAGATGCTAGTCAAAATGTTTGACATAGTGCAGAGAAACGGAGAAACTATTCGTGACTATGTCAAAAGGTTCAACAGGGAAGCCTTGACTGTTCAAGATTTCAGGCTAGAAATACATATCCTGGCCATGCCATGAGGACTTTAGAAAGACTCTCAGTTGTTCTATGAGTTTTCCAAGGATCCCCTCAACATGATTGGCGAGTTTTACCAAAGGGCCAAACAACATATGACTGCTGAAGAACTGAGAATGGGAGGCCCCAAACCTGACCACATTCGTGCCGCAGGAATGAGCCAACAAACTCGGTACCCAACCGAATCAGGGGGACAACCTCAGAAGCCTAAGGGAAAGAAGCCACTGACTTTCACTCCTTTGAACACCACAAGGACGAACATCCTTATGGCACTCGAAAGGCAAGGAACCCAGATTCAACGACCAAAGGCCATGACCTCGGACAACAAAAGGAACATGAAAAAGTTCTGCCAGTTCCATCGGGACCATGGTCATGATACCGAGGACTACTTCCAGCTGAGGAAGTACATTGAATCCCTGATAAAGCAAGGTCAACTCTGACATTACCTATGGATGCCTTCCCCAAAGGGAAGAAGAGAAGAGGAGGGGAAAGAAGATGACGAGGAGTATGACTCCGACAGACATCGGAACCGAAGTCCAAAAAGGCGTCCGCCACCCTCGGCAAGAGTAATACAAATGATCACAACAGGACTGCCGTCAGCAGAAAGGAAAAGAAAAGCCAGGGAGATTTTGGTGATGGAATATGGGAACCCATCAAAAAAGCTAGTTCGGAGAATGGGTCCACAGTCGTATTTCCCCATGATGATCCACTGCTGGTCATGGCAAGGATAGGAAGCTGGGAATTTAAGAGAGTATTGCTTGATGATGGTTCGAACGCGGACGTCCTATTCTCACACCTTCTGTCGAGTTTGGGTATATCAAGAGGCGACCTCAAGTCCGTCACTTCTCCTACCTTTGGAGTAGGACCGTCCGAACTCCCCATCCTCAGCTGGATTGATCTCCCCTTGATGCTAAGTGGAACTTCGATGAACAACAAGAATGAGCTGTTTGCCTCTGTAATGACAAGGTTCATCGTCATAGATGTCCCTTCCTCATACAACACCATTCTTGGAAGGCAAACGCAAAGGAATCTCCACATCCGCCTGGATATGAAGTACCTAACTGTCACTTTTGCCACCAAGGATGGAGATGCTGAGATCTTCATCGACCAGGGGGAGGTGAGGAAAGTATTTTTTAAGACGAGGAAAGCCCCAGTGACAAGCTACGTACAGACCACGGAAACGAAGGTCGTACCCACAAAAGGGTCAAAAGGAGAAGGAACAGAAGATTCTGACAAAATAGAAACTGAAGAAATAGAGCTTGTCCCAGGCTGAAATACCCGAATAAGGAAAAAATTGGCCGAAGGTCACAAGGAGAAACTTGTATCTTTCTTACTAATGAATGAAGATCTATTTGCCTACTCACCGAAATACATGCCTGGCGTAGACCCTCGTATAATATAGCATAGCCTTAAAGTGAGCCCAGAGGCAAAGCCTGTTCGCCAAAAAAAGTGAAACCTCTCGGCACACAAAAACAACTTCATCAAAACCAAAGTCCAGCACTTGATAGATGCAGGCGTAATCAGAGAGGTCAAGTACCCCAAATGGCTAAGTAATGTGGTTATTTCCACAAAAGAAGGGAGCAACAAGCTCCGAATGTGCATCAACTTCCGAAACGTAAATGACGCTTGGCCTAAGGATTCGTATCCTTTCTCGCCAATAGATCAATTGGTAGACTCGACCGCTGAGTATGGACTCCTGAGCTTCTTTGATTCCTTCAGTGGGTATCATCAAATCAGAATGGACCCCAAAGATGAGGAAAAAACTGCCTTCATTACCGAAGTCGGTACATATTGCTATGTCAGAATGCCCTTCGGGCTTAAAAATGCAGGAGCCACCTATCAGAGGCTAATAAACAAGGTCTTCAAAGACCAAATAGGGAGAAACATGGAAGTCTATGTTGATGACATGGTAGTCAAGAGCAAGCCACCTGCCATTCATATCACAGATTTAGAGGAAACTTTCCACCAACTTAGAGCATTTGGAATTCGCCTTAATCCAGAAAAATATGTCTTCGGTGTAAGCTCAGGCAAGTTCCCCAGGTTTATGGTATCGGAAAGAGGTATCGACGTCAACCCAGAAAAAGTCAAAGCACTACTTGAATTCTGAACTCTTGTTACAACAAAGGATGTACAAAGGCTCACGGGGAGAATAACGTCCTTTAGTAGATTCATTTCCAGGTATGGGGATCGCTGCCGAGCATTCTTTAAGGTCCTTACCAAGGCAGCAAAAAATGGTGGCAACCTCGGACATGACGACCATCCTTCGAACGAGGATTGCCAAAAGGCCTGGGAAGAGCTCAAAATCTATCTGGCTTGCCTACCCACTCTTCAGCAACCATGGCAGGGAGAACCCCTTGCACTATACCTCGCCTTTATGGAAAAAGCACTAAGTTCGGTTCTCATGAAGGAAGAGAGGGTGGAGCAATGGCTAGTATACTACGTGAGCAAGTCCCTGCATGGCGCCGAGGTCAGGTACCCCCTGCTACAAAAAGCTATCTATGCCCTAGTGCTAGCAAGTAGAAGACTACGTCCGTACTTTCAGGCTCACCCCATTATTATCCGAAGTAACCTACCTCTTCGGGATGTTATGAAGAAAGTAGATCATTTGGGAAGACTTTCCAAATGGTGCATAGTGCTCAGTGAGTATGATATTACTTATGAGCCAAGGAAAGCAATAAAAGCCCAAGCCCTAGCAGACTTCATTGCTGAAGTTCCTGTTTCCGAAGAAGAACAATCGGACCTCGGGAAAAGCAAGCCGGAGTGGACTCTGTTTGTAGATGGGGCCTCCGGCTCTGAGCACCAGGGGGCTGGGGTAATCATTTGTGGCCCCGAAGGCCTAGAAGTCATGAAATCCATCAAATTTGGGTTTAACGTCACCAATAATATGGCAGAATTCGAAGCTCTTGTAGCGGGGTTATGCCTGGCCAGAAAGATTGGTGTAAGAAACCTAAAAGCGCACAGCGATTCCCAGCTAGTGGTGCGGCAGATGGCAGGGCACTATAGCGCGAAGGATCCAACATTGGAAAAGTATTATGAGTTCGTATCAAGGCTCATCGAGGAGTTCGACACAGTACTTATTGAAAATGTACCTTGTTGAGACAATGTCAAGGCGGACAGCTTGGCCAAATCAAAAAGGTTCACCGAAGTGTTAACCCACCTAAGCATAGTGACACAAATCATAGCAACCTCAAACAACGGGTGGAAAGATCCTATAAAAAGGTATCTTACAACTAAAGAGCTTCCTGAGGATCCTTACGAAGCGGCAAAAGTGCGAAGATGTTCCAGACGATATTTCTTAATTGGGGAAGAATTATACCGGCAAGGGTACGCGAGTCCGTTGCAAAGGTGTGTCAGCGAAGAAGACGCTCTTTTGGCCCACCTTAAGAAAAACGCAAGATAGTTTGTTCAGAAGTGTGACAATTGCCAAAGACACGCCAGCATCCAAAGACTACCCTCGGAATTAATAACCTCGGCAGACTAGACTCATCCCTTTGCAGTTTGGGGCATAGATCTCATCGGGCCACTCCCAACACCACCCGGAGCAATGAGGTTCTGCGTAGTGGCAGTGGATTACTTCACTAAATGGGTCAAAGAAAAACCCCTAGCAACTACTACGGCAAAGGATATACAAAATTTCATCTGGAAGAACATTATATGTAGATTTGGCATACCGAGGGTGATAGTGGCAGATAATGGTTCCCAGTTTACAGACAAAGGTTTCCAAGAATTCATCACCAACCTCGGAATAAAAATGCACTTCACCCCGGTAGCTCATCCGCAGAGCAATAGACAAGTGGAGGTATCCAACAGAACCATCAAAGAGGGTCTGAAAAAAAGGTTGGGGGAAACGAAGGGAAAATGGCCAGGAGAACTTCCTAGTGTGCTGTGGAGTTATCGGACAACACCCCGAAGAGCCACAGGGGAAACACCTTTTTCGCTCGTCTTTGGCACAGAGGCCATTATCCCTATCGAAGTAGTACGGCCATCAGTCAGAATACAAGTTTTTGATGAAGGAGGAAACGACCTCAGATTAAGAACTAAGCTCGACCTGATTGACGAACATAGAGAGATGGCCAAACTCAAAAGGAAAGCTTTTTAGCAAAGAGTGGCTACAACCGCGAACTTATGTGTTAGGCCAAAAGGAATAAGGAAAGGAGACCTCGTACTCTGAAAGACCGAATTCGAGCCTCGAAGGCCGTCCCACGGGGTACTCTGGCAAACTGGGAAGGGCCTTACTTGGTCCTTGACGAAGTCCGAACTGGAGTCTATAACCTCGGCAATTCCGAAGGTGGAGAATTGAAAAATACATGGCATTTGGACGCCTTGAAGAAATTCTATACTTAGAATCTTGATAAAAATTTGTACAAATTAGAAAAAGTTTCTAAGTACCGAAATTTCTCTTCCACCAAAGAACTCTCACCAAACAAGGCTTGAGCAAGAAACTTGCGAAAGTTACTTATTCCTTCGAAAGATTGATGGGGTCATTCTCCCTAAAAGTAAGTTCGTTGTAAGTAGACCAAAATTTTGCTTAAGAAATCCGTTGAAAGTGAACGTTTTTCCAAAAATGGCTAACAGGGCACGCAAAACATTTTTCGAAGTCCTTGGATCGAAAGTGGTCGGGATAACCTGGAAATAAAAGTTATTGCTGAAAGACTTAGCCAAAATTTGAAAGAAAGAATTTCATTACTAAAGAGCTAGATTACAAGGTTACAAGAGCAAAAAGAAGAAGGAAAAAGTCTAAGGCTGGGCAGGAGCGTCCTGTGTCTCCTCAGCTTCGGCATCTTCTTAGGCAGGTTCGTCTGAACTCACAGGCACAGAAGGAAGGTTGAGGAACTCCAGCTTCGACCATGTCCACCTAGGCTCCTTGGGGAAATCCAGAGTAGACAAGAAGGAGAGGTCGAGCCCAGGGAACCGAGAGAGGACCTGGTGTCTCGCGAGGCAAAAACCATCCTGGTAGGACACCATCGTCATCTGGTCTGACTGGTCCTTCTCGGCACTTAGCGCTGCTAAGTCAGCCGTGAGATTAGCAACCTCCTCTCCAGCTTCCTTTTTTTCTTGCTTTTGGCCCCCTTCTTCACCGTGTCAACTTTGGCTTGGAGCTCGGCGTTCATTGCAAGCTCCCTCATAAGGTTGTCAGCTTCTTCTGCTTTTTCCTTCCGAAGGGCCTCATTCTTCAAAGAAAGAGCAGCGCATCTTGAGCTGAGATCCTTAACCTCAGCTGAAAAGTCGAGAAGAAGCTCTTTCTTGCTCTCCCTAAGCTCGTTCCGAAGATTCACCACGTCCTCTTGAACAATCTTGTTCAGCTCGTCGTATTTGAGGACGTATCTGGCACAAAAATCTTTCACCTTCTTAAGAGAATCTTCGGACCGAGAATGAACCTTGGCTTGCTTCGCCACCTAGGAATGGAAGTACCCGCTGTACGCCAAAAGCTGCAAAAAAGAAAGCCCCGAATAAGGGTTAAGAAGTAACAAAAACGGAAGGAAATGTTTCTAAGGAAAAAAAGGAAAACCTACCTAGACGGCGTGTTCAGTCATTCCTGCAGCGAGGATCTCCTCATTGGGGCAATCATTGGTGAGTGACTGAAAGGTGACGTTCGTTAGCACACCCGTCGCCATTTGGGGAGCCATTAACTGGCTATCCTCGAAGAACAAATTCATGTCCTCCGTGAAGGTCCAGAATGGCTCCCTCGGCACTTTATCCTTCGAGATATGCCTATCCCGAATAGCCTTTTTATGGGCATGGGCCTCTGACCAGGGGGCCTGAACCACATCCTCTGCAAAATCACACCGAAGTTCCTTCAGTACTTTATCCCTTAGACATTCATCTAAAAAATCATAGATACGAAAAATACTAAGATTTGTAGAAGAATGGCTAAGGAACCAACCTGGTGGAACTTCGGCCACATCGTCCTCGGCCTCTTCTTCTCCCCAGACCTCGCCGGGGATATTCTTGCCTTTTCTCCTTCTGCTTTCCTCTAGATCTCGAGTTGACGTATGCTTGATGAAAGTCTTGGCAGTAAGGTTTGGAGTCAGAGCTGCCCTGAGAGTGGCTGAGTCCGAAGGAGGGTCGATGAGGGCGGGAGAATGGGCAAGCGACCTATCCTCCACTTCAACAACGTCCTCGGGGGGAGGCAGGATATCCGCCTTGGCTTTTTTAGCCTTAGACAGACCGCCAGTCATCTTCTTCCCCTTGGTAGTCATCTTCTTACGCGTCTGCTCCCCCTTCTCGGCTTGGCCGAGAAAGAGGGACTTGTAAAAATCAGCAGATTGATCGACCATCTCTACAAAAGGAAAAAACATCAGTGTATCTACAAAGAAAAAATAGATAGCAAATCCTGGAAGATGACTTACTCTCGGCAAAAGCCTCGTACGAAATCTCAGCCCGAAGAAGCATCACTATCCTTCCCTTTTTACCAGGGAGAACAGGCACAGGCATGTTCGGGTCTGACTTGCGTGCGTTCACTACCCTCAATTCCCAAAGGACCTCTTCGGTCATGAGGTCCCACTTAATGGGAAAGTGGTATAGAGAACGCAGAGGAGCCTCAGGATCCCAATCCGCCACCGCCCGAATTCACCGGTCGAACTTGTCGCCCTCGGTAAGCAACCCCGAGGTCAGAAGCTTCTTAGGGTCGACGACGTTGATCTTGAGAGTCCCCGAAGCCCATCTGGTCAGTACGTGGCTCCAAGATTAAGGAATTGACACAAAAAAGAATTTCTTTTGCCACCCCCACCAACTATCCCTATTGTCAAAGGTGAAAGTAAATTTTTTGCTCCCGGACCCTCGGGGAAGCAAGAAGTAAAAGCCACCCTTCGGGACCGGGTGGAGCTTGTAGTACTAACGGTAGAAAGAAAGTGAGCCTGTATTTTAAAAACTCCGCACATGCAAAGAAAAGAATTGAAGTAAGAATAAGAATTAGGAGGGAGCTAATTCACAGCAATCCCGTGAAACTTGCAAAACTCACATATCATCTGATGAGGAGGATACCGAAGACCGGCTTTTAACTGACCCCGGTAAACAGTGATTTCGCCCGAATGGGCCATAAAACCTCGGCTCGAGGTAAGAAGGAAGATAGAATTTGGCTATGCACTTTGTCATCTTTGTTAAAGTGGTACAGCATGCGTGAGACTCGAGAGGAAGAAAGCTTTCGGCGAGAGGACGGACGAACATCAAAGGAGTTGGACTTGACATCTTTTAAAAAGCAGAAGAAGAGTGACCTCGGGGAAATGAAAGAAGGGAGTCGAAGGACTTCAGAAAAATAAAACAACCTCGGTAAGAAGGAAGAGCTAAAGAAGGAGAGACCCACAAAAGGTTTTGCCAAAATCTGGATTCTGGACGCCGTCGTGAAGGGTGGCCGAAAATCGCTCCGCCGCTGAAGCCGCAGCCGGAAGAGGGAAAAAGACAAATGAGAACTCTAGAGCAGATGAGAGCAAAAGACAAGAGTATGAAGAAATAAGGCAAGAGGCGTTTATATAGACCGAAGAGCATAATTGAAACATCGTCATTATTACCCTTCGAAGACACAACGTCCTCATTATTGCTCCTCGAAGGCAAAGAGACGCAATGAACATAACCGATGTAACTATTCACCATCCACCGGCGGCCACGCGTCATACAACACGAAGATCTAGGGCATGCCCCCCTGACATTGCGAAAACCCAGGCACGCCCATCCATAACTGACACGCACAAGACGTGACGGTTCACTAACCCACGGCTAAAAAAGTGAAAATAAGGGGAATACGCGCCCCGAGGTCACCGGAGAACTAGGAGAAGAAACCTTGACCAGGAAGAAATGCCTTCGGATGATGAAACCCGTCCTTAAGTGGTGCCCCGGCTCAAAGTTTGGCGAAGTGTCTTCCAGAAAGATCAAAGCTGAAGTCTCTGCTTTGGCTTCCTAAGGGGGGCATGTGATGGCCGAAGTGCCTGACATCTCTCAAATCCACAAGCTCACTTAAGGAACCACCCTCGGAGGGGAAGCCACCAACTTCAGGAAAAAAGGATGTCCAGCCCTTCTCGATAATTCTTCATCCCTGGGGACGACAATGCCAACCTCGATAAGACGACGGAACCGTCCTTATCAGAAGAGGACATCCCCGGGAAGGACCACCCTTGGCAAGAATATTCCTGGGATACTGAAGCAACTTTGGGAGCTAGTCCTCCTACTCCGAAGAGGTCTCGTCGGCCAAAGGGACCTCGGGGTATGGCAGAAGCCGTTGAGGAGCCTCTGACACATTGACGACACGCCGCCCCCAGACACACTCTGACGTGCCGCCTGCAGAGACGCTCTGACATGCCACCCTCGAGGGTCCTAGGCTCCTTGCTAGGCGGCCTGTGGTCGGCTAGATGCTCCCCTTTTCCCCGAGGATGCGGATCGCATCCGATCGAACACGTGTCATAATCTAGGCCAGCCAAGTCAAGCGGACTACTACTGTTTGCCCCTCTATAAATACTCGGTAAGCACTCCAGGTAAATGGGGGACACGGGAGAGCAAACCCCTTCCTCCTTCACTTTTCCTCTACCTCCAGAACACTGACTTGGGCGTCGGAGGTTTCCTTCCCCTCCCCTTTACGGGAAAAAGACTCTGGGCACCTCCTAACCTCTGTTTTATGAGTGTTTCAAGTAGACTCTCCGGGAAACCCTCCACTTCAGGTGCTCTTCCTCGCTGAATGTCCCTCTCGATTTCACTATGTCATGCAACGAGGATGCCGCAGGGCATCAGTGTCAAAGTGTGCATGTGTTTTAGTGGTGGAATTGTAACCTTGTGTAGGTGAGGGCTCAATTGAGCCATGCAAAATTAGTTGAGGCCAAAGGCTAGCTTATGGCCACTTTGGTTACAAGTGGCTTGTAACCGGAAATGCATGAGTCCACTTAACTTAAGTGCCTTCATTTCGGGTTTTTTTCCTTTGGCCGAGAGCTTGCTTTGCTTGTTTGTTCTTGGCTATGTTCTTGTGTTCCATCAAAAAATTTGTTTCAGATTAAGGCATAAGGAAGGCAATTGAAGCTTGAGAGGAAGGAATCAAGCTAGGAGTTCTTGTTTCGACATTAAGCAACTCAAGATTGAGCTTGGTTTTGAAGAAATCATAGAGGCCAAGAATGATTTAAGCTTGGGTTTGAGGTAATGTTTGAGTTTTCCTTGAATACATGGTAGATATTCCATGAACAAGGAGTATTGATGCTTAATTGGTGGTGTTAGGCCAATGGTTTAGAGGATCATTTCGGTTGAATGTTAAGCTTTGACCGAGAGTAAAACAAGCTTGAATTGAGGTAGGGTTCACTAAACTACTTGATTGCTTGGTAGTATACCATGGTTCAAGTGTTTAAAGTAGCTAAGTGATGGTTAAATTTGCTAAATGACCTTAGTTACTTGATGTGCTATTGAGATTGATTTGGTTATATTGTTGATTAGCTAATTGACTATGGACATGTGCTAGAAATGCTAGTGAATATGGCCAATTTGCTAGGCATTTCGGAGCTCTAGTGGAAGTGGAGTTTAAGGTGAAGTTTTGTGTGCAAAAGTGCACAATGGCACATGTTATTGTACTTGGCCGAATGGTCATTGTGGTGTGTGTGTGTGTGTTCATTGTGTGCTTGAGTGGCTCTTTGTGCTTGCTAACCATTTACTTAATAATGTAGCTTATATGTCTCAGGTATGTTAGCATGTACATATATATGTTGTGTTTTTTCTTGTCTTTGTGTCTTATTTTGCAGGGTATATTGAGGTTGAAGAGGTTAAGCCTTGAGTTATACACTCGACTTAACTAAATAAACTCTAAATGAGTTGGTATTGATAGTGAACTCTATTGAGTATTTGTACTCATTGCCCATACATTTGTTTTTCAGGAAAGGATATTTGGCCTAAGTTGTAATTGCTTGAGTTTACTAATGTGTTGTGCTAGTTTTGCTTGTATATCAAGGTATGTGCCAATGTGTGCTTGGCTTGGTATTTGTACATTACAAGTCTTGTTTTTTAAGTTGTCCGAGACTTATGTATTAAGTTGTGTAGGCTTGTAGAGTGGGACTTGTCTAGGTGGGCAGCTCTGGATATGTGGACACTTGCTCTGAACATAGTTTTCACTTTTACGACCATGAACATGGCCATAGGTTTGGTTCTGCAATGTGTCTTGTTGTATGGCATACTTAAGGTTCTGTTTGAACACTAGGTGCTTTGGGTTGTAACATAACTTGGTATTGAAGACTTTGGAATCATGACATGTAGCCATGTATGTGTACTAGATAGACTACTTTTGTTGTACATGTTTATGTAGTCTCGATTGCCTAGTTATTTTGTGGTACATGGAGTTCCTTGGTAGGCCAAGTTATGTTTGCACTTTTGAATTGGTTTTGGACTTGTATATGATGAATGCTTATGAGCTTATGTATGTTCTGGAATGAATGAGATGTATGTTCATCTTGTGAACCTCCTTTGTTCTTTTATGGCCGAGAGGTACAAATGCATTCAAACATGGGTTTTGAAACTAAATGATACCTTGGGCTTCTTGGTTACCATTCTAGAATAGCACACTTGATTGCACACAACTTAGGCACTGAAATTTCATTAAGTGTTTGCCTTGTTTGTCATGCAAGTAATCTATTAAAGCCTTGCTTGTCCTGCAAGTTAGTGGTATTGGGTCTTACTTCTGCTGCAAGTAACTATTTTGGTTTTACTCATAAGCCTCCTGGGCCACCTCCCAGGGTAAACACCTTAAGAAAATAAGACTTAAGGTTAAGAAACATTAGTTGGCCAAAATGAAAAGTTGGAAAATAAACCGTAGTTGGCTGTTTATATTATGGAGTGTTTGGGCCAAGGCCTGTGTGAGGTGTGACATCTTCGGCTTTTGGCACTTTGGTGATGAAGTCTGTCAGTGCTTGGGCCTTTACTGCCCTTATTGGCTCGTAAGTGATGTTGTACTCACCGGATCAATACACCACTTTGATAATCTTCCCGAATGATCTACCCTCCTCATGACATCCTAAAGAGGTAGGTTACATTGGACAGTAACAGGGTGTCCTTAGAAGTAAGGTCGCAACCTTCTACTTGCCAATACTAAGGCATAGATGGCCTTCTATAGAAGAGTGTAGCTAACTTTGGCGCGATGTAGAAACTTACTCACATAGTATACTGGCCACTGCCTTCATCCCACTTCCTTTATAGTCACTGAACTCACCGCTTTTTCACTGACAGTGAGGTAAATGATGAGAGGTTCTCTTTCCCTCAGCTGCCAAAGTGTAGGCATACGGGTTAGGTAGCTTTTGAGCTCATTCCAGGCCTTTTGGCAGTCTTTGGTCCAAGGATGTTCCTCAAAGCTGAAGGTACCTCTATTTTTTGCTGCTTTAGTGAGCATTTTGAAGAACAGTTGGCACCGATCCCCATATCTGGAGATGAATCTACTGAGGAAAATGATTCTCCCAATCAATCTTTGCACGTCCTTGGTTGCTATGGAAGTTCGGAATCCTAGAAGGGCCTTAACTCTTTCTAGATTGGCATCAATACCTCTTTTCGATACCATGAATCCAAGGAATTTGCTCGCATTGACCCCGAACACGTACTTCTCCGAGTTGAGACGGATTCTAAATTCCTAAGGTTGCTGGAATGTTCCCTTTAAGTGTAGGATATGACTACTAGGTAGTTTGCTCTTAACTATCATATCATCCGATAGCCAAAATGCTATCGCCCCCTGAAGGACTTCGCATGTGCGCACCACCCTTGGCCAGCGCACCACCTCCGGTTGAAACAGACACAGCAAAACCCTAGCAAATAGAGGGCCTCGGCACCCTCGGACAAGCCGGATAGCCGCTAGCCTCAGGAAACCCATGGGACCAACTTCGGTTAGAAAGGGTCACCACCCATCCCGAGGGTGACCTCGCACTGACCTCATGTGCCCAAAACCACCTTTGGATACTCCTTGGGCAACTCTCGGAGCATGCTCACGTAGTGCCATCATCAGGTACCCGAGCCTGACCTCGGGAGAGCCCAACTGAAGGTGCCTTGTACGAACAAGGGACCTCCCTCCGAATGTGCTCACCTCCCCAAATGAGTTCTGTACTCCAGAGGAGTTCGGTCCCCCGAAAAGGCCATGTGGACATATGACAAAATGGTTGAGGAGCCTCTGACACAAAAGCCTCACACACGCCCCTGACACGGGCGCCCCTGTCACAGCACCTCCGCCGACACCCTTGGTCGGAATATCCTAAGGCCAGCTGGAGGAGCCCTCTACAAAGGTACGGACTAAATCGGGCTGAACACATGTCGCCATCTCAGTAGGCTATGTCAAACGGCCTTCTCCCTGTGCCCTCCTATAAATACTTGCACAGTGACCACGAAGAGGTAACTAGGAACTCTTGCTATACTCTGCTTACTATTCCCTTTCTCTACAAAGTACTAACTTGGGCGTCAGAGGAATCTCCCCTGGAAAACACTCCATGGAGCTCCTAATCATTGCTTTTTTGAGTCCTTGCAGTCCTTCTCTGCACCGGAGGCCTCTCATCCAGGCATTCCCTCACCAGAAGTTCCTGCTCCAGGCTCACCATGTTCCACAACGAAGATGCAGAAGGGCATCATTTGGCGCCGTTTGTGGGAACCCTTTCCCAGGTCGCCATCATCGAGACTCGGCGTTCCAAAGACAAGGGTCTCCTTAAGTCCCCCTATGTGTCAGAGGCTCAGCCAGCGGCTGTGCAGCCCACTGCAGAGACTTCTACGCCGGAGGACGACCGCCCTCTAACAGTGACGTTAGGCTTCTTACGAGACTTCTAGCACTCCATCGTAGCTGAAATGACTCAGCAACTCGACCAGAGTTGGCCCCTGTTGGGTTTCAGGAGCCAAACAGCGCAGTGGAATTTAACCGAAACCCTCCAGGATCCAAGTGAAACGGGGTAAACCGGATATTCAAAAATTTTCATACCTAATTTTCGGTTGAGATCTCTCACTCAACTGTAGAGTCGAAACACAAAACCTGAACAGTTGACGTGTTCAGGCTCTCTATGGTATCCACACGAGCCTCTCGGGATCACCACACTTCCACCACGTCCTGGCAGATGTGTTTCTCTTGCGCTCACAGTGCTCGCTTGTGTCCTCCAAGGAATTGCAAGAGAAGAGTGTGGCTGTCCTTTTTGGAGGCTAGGGCAAGGAGACATGCTAATTTCTCACTTAAAAGCTGTATTTATAGTGAGACTCAACTTCCAGGCATAATAGGTTTCAAACCCTAATCCAATTAGGATTTAATTTTGGGCTTAATAATGGTTCAACTCTTGGGCCCATTATTAATACAAAATTAAAGTGAAACCATAACCCAAATAAAATGGA
>KK904657.1:6906-19362 GCA_000696445.1 Aquilaria agallochum | reverse complement strand
AAGAAAGAGAAGTGCTAAACCACTGTGCTAGTATCTGTCTTCAAAATCTGAGATAAACATGAATAGCATATTTAATCTACTGAAAAAATGCCTAATAGCGATTGCCAAATTAAATCAAATTCGTGATTTTCAGCTCTATAACAATGGAAAATTCTTATGCTATAAACTGCCCGGTTTTTTCTCAGAAGCAACAGAAAACTTAGGGATAAGGGACAAAATCCCACATAAATTATTTTCGAAGATACAAATTCATTGACACGAAATATTATTCATCATTTTTCTGTGGCTTTCATCTGTGACTTTCGTGTATCTCTCTTGTATCATTATATAATTAAAAAAAGAACCCAACTTATTAAGACTAATAGTGACCTTCCAGGCATGGAAGAAATTATATCAACAGGGATAATATTGATAAAACTGGATTATTCGCTTAAACTGATCTTCCATTTATGTTAGTTATTAATAATCATGGTGAAGAAATCACTAGACCAGTTCGTAGAATTCATTTTTGCTTTCATTTTGTTTCTTTTTTTTTTTTTCTTTAGAGTTCTAGAGAAAAGGTTATACACACAATTTGATGTACCATGCCTAATTTCCAGATTCTATTTCTGGAAAGCGCTGCATAACAATTCTTCTGGAGTGGAAAAGGAATTCAAAGTTTCAAACCACTTTTCTCCTTTGCGATACCTTGCATATTTCAGCCACAAAATTAGAATTTATTCCCACTAAGGGCTATATAAAACAAAACTCCTTTCGTGTTTCCTTCCTCCAAATCTATTTTGGTGGGCCTCTTAGAATAAGTTCTACCTCTCGGCCCATAACCAAAGGCAGATTTCAAGAGCGATTGATTGAAAGTGGAGGAATCCCACTCACTTCTTTCCCTATGTATAGGCTCTAGAACCGCTTTCAAAAACCAGGCAGGCCAAACAGAGCTCAATAATACAACTGGTTACAAAAGCTTAGTCTAAGCTCCAACACCCTTTCCATCATCCGAAAATGGCCTCACTTCAGTGCACCAAGCCGGTTGAGCAGACCTCCGACCAAGGCCAAAAGGCCCACTCCTTCGGTGAGAAGGTGTCTGAGATGACCAGCCGGGTCTTCAAGGGCTATAATGGCAGCCACACTCGGCAGGCACAAACCCAGACCCAATTGTACGAGTCACAGACCAAGTACACTGAATATGGAGTCGAGAAAACGGAACTTCAATACAGCCACATTGATGGCCCAATGCAAACTAAGGCCCATGCACAAACCACTTGTCCCACTAATTGTCAAGAGAAGGCCCAATATGCGGGCAACGGCTTGGGCAACACCTCATCTGGCCATCAAAAGAAGCGGGGAGTGACAGTAGCGAGAGCGAGAGCGAGAGCGAGAATGAGAAATGTGAGAAAAGAAAGGTTGGTTAAGCAAGCTAGAAATTACAACTTCCACATTATAATGTTTCCCTTATTGCAAATTTGACATGTCTTATTTCATTTTCTTGTGCTCTTTTACTTCGCAGAACTAGGAAGCTGCACTTGATCTGGACTTGATACGGAAGGCATATGAAATGAGTGTTCCAAGTACAATATGTACTAATACGATAAGGAATAAATTGTTCTGCAAGCAAATAAATATGTTAATTTAGCCTCACTCTGTGGGAAAGACATGTAGATTCTGTGTATTGGGTGGTGCTATATATATGTAAGAAAATCTATATGACTAATAGATCATATGCTTAATTTTCAATAATTAGCAAATTCTCCACATTGATCAGTGTACTTTAATGGGTTCAAATCCTAAACCGCATCCCCCATAAAGACTTCATTTGAAAATATTGTTTAAAATTGGTATTGATAGTTGAAATAATTAATGAAAGATCACATAATTTTTTTCATAATTCTAACAATAATAATTAAAGCATCATTAAATAAATTTTTTCAACTTTTAATACTAAATCCTAATGTAGTTTCCAACTGTAGTCTTATTTCTCCCAACTTTTAGGATCATGATATGTTGACTTTTCTTTTCTTCCAACTTGATTTTTATAATTAAATAAGATGTGCTGAAATCTTAGAGCTTGAAGAATGAAATCGGGGGGAGGGAAGAGGACCTAAACCCTACTCTACTTTAATGGCCTAGCGAGAATATTCTCCTGGCGGCTCGTTCACTCACTTCCCCAGAGTCATAAGCTACTCAAATGCCAATACTGAGAACAAAAAAAAAGGAAGCCCTCTCTTAAAAGATCATAGAAAGCACCAACTAGACTTTAGTTCAGAAACATTAGGGTAAAAATTAGGAGCTACATCGAATTTATAGTTCCCGAGGTAAAGTCTCTCAAAATTTCTGCAAGAACTACTAGTAAGAATATATTTTTTTAGGGCAGAATTCTCAAATTTATTAGTAATCTTTCAGGTTGGGATCAAATTTATCACTAAAGTTCTTTTTCCTCTCTAATTTCTACTAATGTTTTAAAATTGGTTTAAGTTGTCCGCTGAAGTCAAAAAATTAACGAAAAGGGGCAAAAATAGCAGTTTTTAAAAATTTTAGGTGATAATGAAACTTTTAACAAATCTAAGGACTTTAGATAATTTATCCATTTACTTAATACGAAAGGAAATAGTAAGGATTTTGGTTCACCTCGCTCAAGGCTGTTGCTCTTGAAACCTAAGGATTTTGCCTTCTCAATCAAGTCATTCGGCTGTAATTTTCCTTGTCAGCAATTGGCACTTTGATTCTGATTAAAGCTTCTGATAAAAGTCTCCCATTAGAGAGCCATACCAAGCTTGGACCATTCTCGGATCTTTAAATGCCCATAAGCTCCAATCTTAGAAGCTATTCTTTGTCTTTATCAGGGTCATCTTTATCCACTCTCAAAGGTCTAACTAGCCATATGAGGAGCGGTAGCTTTCAAAACAAGAGCTTTCAAAACAAGAGCGGTATATTTGGTTCTAATCTAAAACATTGGTGATACTTTGTGTTTTCTTAGGGGATGAGTACTTTGCATTATCTCTTCTATCTCTTTCTCTCTCTCTTTTTTTTTTTTTTAATTTTTAAGTGCGAGTGGGGGGAAGCAAAGGAAAGGACTGTTTGTGTCCTTATTAGACACTTTGATTTTTTTTTCTATTGAAGCCAAAATTTTGAAGCTGTATAAACAGTTAAAACTAAAAATTTTCATATGTGGTTGACCGAGATAAAAGAACAAACCATGGTAACGGCCTTATATCAAATTTTTAATTCTAATTTTAACTATTCAGTAACTATTTTCTAGTAAAATTAATTTCACAATAATTTTTTGACATTTAACAATCTATTTAATCATCAATTTTTATTATCTATAAATTATAAATAGTGTTTATGCTTTGCAACTTTCTCTAAGCCAATTTAAGACCATCTGTTAGCATTTTGGGAGAGTTTCATATTTGATTAAAAAGGTAAAAATAATAATTTACGTCTAAAATAGAAAAGTAAAATGACTTTTAGGACTATAACTGTCATTTCACTGTTTGTTTTAAACACGTCACTATGCACTTAAAATATCCTACTGCAAACACGAAAAACACGAATTGCGCTCCATCCGTTGTTCTTAAACTTTATGTAATATTTGTGCTAGGAAGAAAAGAAAAAATATTGCAAAAAATAAAAAAAATATATAAAGTTAATTTTACGAAGCCATGCATGTGTTAAGTAATCATTGTAACGCCCGTTGGCATCATCGCTGTATGACATGGTAAGTCTAGAAGGGACTTCCGGTGAGAAGGGCGTCTGTGGAAGAGAGCTCCAAGGAAAGGTTGCCTGAAACACTCAAAGAACAAGGGTTAGGAAGTCCCGGAGCGTCTTTCTGGGGAAGGAGCCTCCAACGCCTAAGTCAGTATTTAATGAGATGAAGAGTGATGGAGAATAGAGAATATGTTTCTCTTGAGAGTCTCGTCATTGCCCTCCTTACTAAGGTCATTTCCCAAGTATTTATAGGAAGGTGTAAGGAAAAGTCCGTTTACCATAGCCCGCTCAGATCATAACACATGTTTGGTCGGATGTTGTCCGTACCTTCGGGAATGGGGACCTCTAGCTAGCCATAGGCCGTCTTGGCCGGAAGTCAGGGCCCCAGTAGGTCTGCGTGTCAGGGTGCGTACAAGGGCGGCCTGCCAGGACGTGTGCGAGGGCGGCGTGTCAGAGGTTCCTTAATCATTTTTGTCGTATCCTTGAGGTCCCTTCGGTGAAAGAGACCTCTTCGGGACAGGAGGGCTCCTTGCCGAGGTTGATCCAGTTATTCACGAATCCCCTCGGCACGGATGATCCCCTTCGGGGGTGTTTTCTCCTGCCGAAGATGGTGAGTCTTTCTCTTCCGAAGCTGGCCAGGTGATCTTACCGAGGGTGGTAATGCACCATACTCCCAAGGTCAGTATTGCCATTTGCCAAGGGTGATGGTAGATCACTGAGGTCGGAGGGTCAGGTTGCCGGACCCTGTTTTCTAGAGGTCGGTGCTCCGTATTCTTCGAGGGTGACGCTTGCCTTTACTGAGGGTGGCGCTTCGTCAGAGCTTGGGCATTTGAAGGGCAATAGCCCTTTGGCTATCATATGCCCCCCTTGGAAGGCCAAAGTTATATCTTCGGTTATTTGAGAAAATTATGGAGGCCTTCGTGGAAGGAGGTGACTCGCTCAGTTGTCATGACTGAGTTTTTGGCCGAGGTTATCTTCTTTTTGGGGGGGGGGGGGGGGGAGGTTTCGGCAATTGTGGGATGCCTCTTCCTAACCGAGGTGGCTCCTCTGGTACTTAAGTGGTTTTCCCAGTTTTGGCTAAATTTCTTACATTCCCGAAGTTATTCCGTCAGCTCGAGGTGGAGATCCTCCTTCTTTGGGCCTATTTCGTTTGTCAGTGAGTCGTTATGTCTTCTGACCAGACAAATGCGTTACTTCGAATATGCTAGGCATTTGTGCTGTCAGAAGGCGTGCCCTTGTTTCTTATGCTGGGCGACACATGTCACGTGGTGACTAAGGGACAGTTGTGTCGGTTACATCAACCGCGTCTCTTCATCTTCAGCAGGCAATTATGGTGACGATTCGCCTACCCCCTTCGGCCTATATAAGCCCTTCCCCTATTCAGAGTTGTTACTTGCTTTCCTTTGCTTTTCCTTTTGCTCTCGTTTGCTCTCAAGCTCTTCTCCCTTTTCTGCGGCGGTGCAAGCGGCGGAGCGATTTCCAGTGAGCCTTTATGATGGAATCAACCAATCCTGACTTCGGCAAAACCTTTGGTGGGTTTTCCTTTCCAAGGTCCTTCGGTTTCTCCCCTTTATATTTTTTCTGGTTGTCCGAAGTTGTTTTCTTTTCCTAAAGTCCTTTGACTTTTTTATTTAAGTCGCTTCTTCCCACCAAACATGTCTTCTCCTGTTCCGATCATGTCTGTCCAAACTACTCTTGAGAGCTGGCTTCCTCTCATGTCTTATCCGTGTTGTACCACTTAGGAGAAGTTAACGAAGTGGACAACTAAATTTTTTCTTCCTTCTTATGCTGTTATTAGGTTACCCCGTCCTGGCCTGTTTAGTTTCATGAATACATCGGATGAGGTTACTGTTTTCTGAGCCCATTTGAAGGCCAGACTTCGGTTTCCTCTGCCGAAGATGATTTGCGACTTTTGCCAATTTCATGGCATAGCCGTGAATCAGCTTCCTCCTAACTCCTATTCTTACTTTAATGCTTTTCTGTACATGTGTGGGGTTTTCAAGATAGAACCCCACTTCATCATCTTCATGCAGTATTACAAGCTCTATCCGGTCCCAAAGGGCGGCTTCTATTTCATGTTACCTTGGGGATATGGGAGCAAAAAATACATGTTCACCTTCAACACCAAGGACAGTTGGCGAGGGTGGCAAAGGAAGTTCTTCTTCCTGAAGGTGGCAGAGGCATGGTCGTACGTGCCGACCAGGTGGGCCTGGGGGATGCTGGAGACGGATGTTGTTGATCCCAAGAAGTTGCTAACTCCTGAGTTAGCGGTGAGGTTTGAGGACTTTGATAGCCGTATCCGAGCTGTTGCTAACTGGGATGCCGAGGTCCCTCCACGCTCCTTATATCCCTTCCCCATCAAGTGGGACCTGATGACCGAGGAGGTTCTTTGGGAGTTATGGGTGAACAAGGAGCACAAAACTAACCTCGGCATGCCAGCGCCTGGCATCGACGGGAAAAAGATGTGGCTGGTGATGCTCTTTTTGCAGGAGCTCACGTACGAAGCCCTTGTTGAGAGTAAGTCAGTTTCCAAATTTTGCTATGAGTACCCCTTTGGACTTACACTGATTATTTTCTTCCTTTTTCAGAGATGGGCAACCAGTCAGCTGCCTTCTACATGTCCCTGTTCCTCGGTCAAGTTGAGAAAGGTGAACAGAAGAAGAAGGCCGCCCCAAAGAGGCGGAAGGCGTCTGGAGGAGGGCCATCTTCGGCCAAGAAAGCAAAGAAGGACCTTCTTCTCCCTCCCCAGAGGACATCGTAGAGGTCGGGGACCAGCCTTCGGAGGTGGCCGTCATCTCCTCTCCTCGGAGTCTTGTTACTTCGGTGGACATCTTGGGCACTTTGGCAGGAGGCCCTTCTGCTGAAGAGCTCGAGGAGCGAAGACAAAGGAAGGGCAAACAGGTTCCTGCCAAAGTGGAGGAGGTCCACGATTCTGATGACGACGTTGTCGAGGTTCCGCCAGGTTTGCCCCTTAGCCGTTTTCTTATGAATTCAAACGTTTTTAGCATTCTCAACCTTATAGACATATGACTAAGGGACAATATACTGACGGAACTTTAGCGTGACTTTGCAGAGGAACTGGTGCCCTCTGCATGGATGGTGGAACATGCCCAGAAGTGGGCCCTTCGGGACTCCCATATCCCGAAGGATAAGGTTCCGAGGGAGCCTTTCTGGTCTTTCATGGAGGACATGAATTTGTTCTTCGAAGATAGCCAGCAAATGGCTCCCCAAATGGCGAGGGGCGTGCTTACCCAAGCCACATTCAAATCCCTGGTAGACGGGTGCCCAAACGAGGAGGTCCTCGCTGCAAGGATGTTCGAACACGTTGCCTAGGTATGCTTCAGACCCTTTACCCTTTTTCCAAATTTTTCTAAGTATCTTTTTTTCTTTTTAAACCTTCACCAAATGTCCTTTTTTTTTTTTTTTTTTGCAGCTCTTGGCGTACAGTGGATATTTTCGAGCTTGGGCAGCAAAGCAATCTTCGATCTGGTCTCGGACCGAAGAGCGCTTAGAGAAGGCCAAGGTGTTTTGTGCCAGCTAGGTCGTTAAGTACGCCGAGCTGCAGAAGATAACCAAGGAGGAGACGGCCAAACTGCGGGAGGAGTTCTGGAAGAGCCAGGAGGAGCTCTTGAAGGATTTTTCCCAGAAGATGTTTGACCTTGGCGCGAAGGTTGTTGAGCTAACTTCATCAAATGAGGCTTACAAAAAGGAGGAGGAAGACTTTGCTTTCCTGAGGAAGGCTCTCGTTGACAATGCCGATCTTCAGGCCAAGGTCGAGGCATTGAAGAATGAGACGAAGAAGAAGAAGAAGAAGACGAAGAAGCTCGAGAGGGAGGTCACCAAGTTGGAAAATGAGCTGGACGTCTTGTCTGTTGAGAAAGACAAGGCTGACCAAGCAACCAAGGTTGCTTTCCAAGATGGCTTTTGTCTGGCTCAACATCAAGTCTTGGCAAAGTACCCCAACCTCGACCTCTCCTTTTTAGCTGCTTTGGACATCCCCGAGGGGCCTCGCTAGGCCTGGTCTAAGATAGATCATCTCAACCTGCCATTTGTTCTTCCTTCAATGCCGAAGGTCACAACAAAGGATGTTGGCGATGGAGCTCCTCATAATGGCGTGGTCCCTTAGGTGTCCAGGGCTTCACTTTTTCTTTTTCTTTGTAATCTTCTTCTTGTAATACTCCTCCTTGTAATAAGGCTCCTTTAAATAAGATTCCTTTTTTCCTTCAAAATTTAGCTAAGTTTGAAGGCAAGTTTCTCCTTAAATAATCTTTGGTTCCAAGGGTTAGTTTGACTACTTTCGGTCTAGGACCCTCGGGAAGATGTTTTTCACTCCTTTCATCAACCATGTTCGACACAACACTAGTTCTGGCAAAGCTTTGCCTGTTTTTATCAACCATGTTCTGTTGATGCACCTTCGGAGAAAATGTGTGATTTTCACAAGTAAATACTCGTACCTTGTTCGGTTAGATTTCTTAGGTGGGGCTATTTTTCCCAGAAAGCTTTCCTGTACTTAGAAAAATTCCTAAGTGTAAAATTTCCTAAAAAATTTCTAAGTGTAGGATTTCTTCAGAGCATCTGAATGCCATGTATTTTTCAGTTCTACACCTTTGGTATCGCTGAGCTTATAGACACTTGGCCGAACATCGCCAAAAACCAAATAAGGCCCTTCCCAATTTGCCCGAAGTACTCTATGAGATGGTCTTCGGGGTTCAAACTCAACTTTTCAGAGAACGAGGTCTCCCTTCCTAATTCCTTTTTGGTTGACATGCAAGTTCGCAGCTATGGCTACCCATTGCTGAAAAGCTTTTCTTCTAAGCTCGGCCACTTCTCTTTGTTCGTCAATTAGATCGAGCTTAGTTCTCAACCCGAGTTCATTCCCTTCTTTGTTGAATACTTGTACCCTGACCGATGGCTGGATCACCTCGATAGGAATAATGGCCTCTATGCCGAAGACGAGTGAGAAAGGTGTCTCACTTGTGGCTTTTCGGGGCGTTGTCCGATAGCTCTATAGCACACTAGGAAATTCTCCTAGCCATTTTCCTTTTGCTTCCCTCAATCTCTTTTTCAAACCATCCTTTATGGTTTTGTTAGACACTTCTACCTGTCCGTTGCTCTAGGGATGAGCTACCGGGGCGAAGTGCATTTTTACCCTGAGGTTGGTGGTGAATTCTTGGTACTGCTTATCAATAAATTGAGAACTATTGTCGGCCACTATCACCACCAGTATGTCGAACCTGCATATGATGTTCTTCCAGATGAATTTCTGTATGTCCTTCACCAAAATGGTTGCCAGGGGCTCTGCCTCTATCCATTTAGTGAAGTAATCTACTATGACCACGCAGAACTTCACTCCTCTGGGTACCGTTAGGAGAGGCCCGATAAGGTCAATACCCCATACTGCGAAGGGACACGGGTAGTTAGCCAAAGTTATCATGTCCAAGGGCAGCCTCTAGATGTTGGCGTGTCTTTGGCAATTGTCACATTTCTGGACAAACTGCCTTGCGTCCTTTCTTAAGGTGGGCTAGAAATACCCCTGGCGGAGTAGTACTCCTACCAGGGTGTCAGTTCCTATGTGGGAACCACAGGCTCCCTCATAGACTTCTTTGAGGACTGTCTCAACATCCTCTTCGTTGACACATCTTTGCAGCGGCCTTGCGTACCTTTGTCGATATAACTCCTCCCCGATCAGGAAATATCGCCTCGAACGTCTTCACACTTTTGCTGCCTCAAGAGGGTCTTCGGGAAGCTCCGAAGCTGTCAGGTACTTTTTTATGGGATTTTTCCATCCCCTTTCTGAGGTTGCTATGCTCATTATTGCCATGCTCGGGTGACTTAGTACTTCAGTGGAATTTTTTGATTTGGCCAGAGTATCTGCTTCAGCATTGTCTCGACGAGGCACGTTTTCAATGTGTACTGCGTCAAACTCTTGGATGATCTTTGATATGAGCTCATGATACTTTGCCAAAGTTGGGTCCTTTGCGCTATAGTCCCCTGCCATCTGTCGGACCACTAGTTGAGAATCGTTGTGGGCTTTTAGGTTTCTCACACCAATTCTTCTGGCAAGGCGCAAACCTGCTATGAGGGCTTCATATTTTGCCGTATTGTTGGTGACATTAAACCCGAATTTGATGGCTTTCATAGCTTCCATACCTTCGAGACCATGAAGAATTACCCCATCTCCTTGATGTTCCGAGCCAGAGGCCTTGTCAACAAACAGAGTCCACTCAGGTTCATTATTCCCGAGGTTGGGTTGACTTTCTTCGGCAATGGGTACCTCAGCAATGAAATCTGCCAATGCTTGAGCTTTTATAGCCTTCCTCGGTTCATAGGTGATGTCATACCCACCGAGCTCGATGCACCACTTCGAAAGCCTTCCCGAGTGGTCTACCTTCTTCATGATATCTCGAAGTGGCAAGTTACTTCAGATGATAATGGGGCGGCCTTGGAAATAAGGACGTAGCCTTTTGCTTGCAAGTACCAGGGCGTAAATAGCCTTTTGTAGCAAGGGGTACCTAACTTCGGCACCATGCAGGGACTTGCTCACATAATATACTGGCCATTGCTTTGCCCATTCTACCATTACTAGGACCGAACAACTACCTTTTCTGAAACTGCAAGGTAGAGGATGATGGGTTCTCCTTCCCGTGGCTGCCAAAGTGTTGGTATACGAGTTAGGTAGACTTTAAGCTCTTCCCAGGCCTCTTGACAGTCTTCGTTCCAAGGCCGCACGTCAACTCCGAGGTCGCCACCATTTTTTGCTGCCTTAGTGAAGACCTTGAAGAATGATCGGCAGCGATCCCCATATATGGAGATAAATCTGCTGAGGGACGTGATCCTCCCTGTGAGTCTCTGCACATCCTTAGTCATCGTGGGAGTTCGGAATCCCAGCAGGGCCTTGACCTTTTTTGGATTAGTGTCGATACCTCTCTCCGACACCATGAATCCAAGGAACTTACCTGCATTTACCCCGAACACGCTTTTTTCGGGGTTGAGACCTATTCCGAAGGTCCTCAGTTGGTGGAATGTTTCCTCTAGGTCGGTGATATGACTACTAGATAGTTTGCTCTTAACTATCATATCATCGATGTAGACTTCCATGTTTCTCCCAATTTGGGAGTTGAAGACCCTGTTCATTAACCATTGGTATGTGGCCCCTGCATTCTTAAGCCCGAAGGGCATTCTAATATAGCAGTATGCATTAACTTTGGTGATGAAGGCAATTTTTTCCTCATCTTCGGGATCCATCCTGATTTGATGATATCCACTGAAGGCGTCGAGGAAGCTAAGGAGGCCATACTCTGTGGTTGAGTCTACCAATTGGTCTATTGGCGGCAAAGGATATGAATCTTTAGGGCAAGCATCATTTACATTTTGGAAGTCGATGCACATTCAGAGTTGATCGCTTCCTTCTTTTGTGGCGTTAACCACGTTACCAAGCCATTCGGGCTACTTGATTTCCCTTATTACACCTGCTTCCATTAAGCGGTGGACTTTGATTTTATTGAAGTTGCTCTTATACATAGAGAGGCTTTGCTTTTTTTGTCGCATAGGTTTTGCCTCTGGGCGCACCTTAAGGCTATGTTGGATTATGCGAGGGTCTACCCCTGGCATGTCCTTTGGCAAGTAGGCAAACAGATCTTTGTTTATTAACAGAAAAGATACAAGTCTTTCCTTATCACCTTCGGCCAGTTTTTTCCCCACTTGGGTATTTTGGCATGGTACAAGTTCCACATCCTCTATTTCTATTCCCTCGAGATCTTCTGTTTCTTCTCTTTTTGCCTCCTCAGTGAGCACGCCCTTTGCTTTCGGATCCTGTGTTTAGATCTTCCCTAGGACCTTTCTTTCTTTTACAAAGACCTTTCTCACTTTCCCTTGGTCGATGAAGATCTCAGCATCTTCATCCTTCATTGTGAAGGTGACAGTCAAGTATTTCACATTTGGGCGGATGTGGAGGTTTCCTTGCATCTGCCTCCCAAGGATGGCATTCTATGACGAAGGGACATATATGACGATGAACCTTGTCATTGTGGAAGCAAAAAGCTCATCCATGTTTTGTGGTGAAGTTCCCCTTAACATTAGAGGGAGGTCAATCCATCCAAGGACAAGGAGTTCGGATAGACCTACTCCAAAGGTAGGGGAGGTGACATGTCACACCTCACACAGGCCCTGGCCCAAATATACAAGTTAACTCCCAAACCCATAACTTAATCCCAAGTTCTTCAATTCGGCCAAACAACCAAATTTACCATTAAGTCTTATTTTCTTAAGGTAAAAGGCCTGGGAGGTGGCCCAAGAGGCTTGTGAAAAAGTCCAATAATTACTTGCAGCAGAAGTAAGGCCCAACACCATTAACTTGCAAAACAAGCAAGGCTTTAAAGATAACTTGCATGACAAGCAAGGCAACACTTAATGAGAAATAAGTGCTTAAATGGTGTGGAATCAAGTGTGCTAGCTAAATGACAACCAAGAAGCCCATAGTGGTCACTTTAATTTAAAAAAAACTCAAGTTTATGTGCACATGTGCCTCTCGGCCAAATGAAGTACTAAGGAGGTTGGCAAGATTTCATACTTTTCAAACACATAAACAAGCATAAAACCATAACATGGCACTTAGATAAGCCAACCTTGGCCCAAAGTATCCACCAAATATACATGTCCAAACCATCCATAAGAACATACATATAACTTGGCTACAAAAGCACATTAGGTGCCACCACCAAACTAGGTTTCCAAGACCACCTAAATGTACAACCAAAA